>BQNB010146571.1:0-16556 GCA_026074375.1 Tanacetum coccineum
TTGTCAAGTAAACTTTGGTTGGAATGCTATAATGGGCTTTCCTTTTAAACAAAAAGATAAAAACTACTTATATAAATACTCACAAACGCAAACATTTTTTTTATTTGCACGCTCATATGTATAATCTGATGTTGAAAAAAGTAAGCAAATAAAAAATAAGAGGGTGTAAATCACTTCCCTATTTGTTATATGTCTCCTCTTGATAGTTATTGCTTTGTAATTGTGATTAAGGGAAAAGCACACATTGTTTATTCGATTATCTTTCAGGTTCATTAGCAAAAGTTTATTAGATATCTCATCACGCTCCTCAGACACATGGTGTGTCCAAAACTGATTTTGACAACTACGTCAAGGCTAATGATGCAGTTCTGAGGAATATGCAAAACCAAGGCCAAACCTTGCAAAACCAAATGGCCAATTTAACGGACATGCTTTCCAAGTTCGTGACTTCTAACACTGCCTCTACTTCAGGTTCACGAACTCTCCCAGGTAACACCATTACCAACCCGAAAGAAGATTTGAAAGGTATCACCACCCGAAGTGGTGTTGCATATCAAGGACCCGCGATTCCTTCTACTTCATCTTCTTCTCCGAAAGTGATGAATCGTGATACCGAGGTTACAAAGGACACGATGCTTCCTACTAATAACGGAAGCACCGAAGACGTCCAACCTCCGGTTGTTCAAGTCCAATCTCATAATCCAATTTTCGAGCCCGTTGTTGATCCCGTTAGTGCTCCGATGCCTAACCAACGAACATCAATTCCATTTCCTTCAAGAAGAAATGATGAAAGGCGCCGTGAAAAAGCTAACGACCAAATTGAGAAATTCTACGAAATCTTTAGAGATTTGAGTTTCGAAATTAGCTTTACGGATGCCTTGACCCTTATGCCAAAATTTGCCTCGACTCTAAAAACTTTAATCGGAAACAAAGAGAAGTTGAGTGAAATGGCTAGAACTCCATTGAACGAGAATTGCTCAGCAGTCATCCTAAACAAGTTACCGAAAAAACTTGGAGACCTGGACGATTTACTTTATTTAATTGTGATTTTATGGCGATTAATACATGAACGCCTTGGCACGATCTCGGTATTCATCTGGAAAAATCTCTCTCTTCCCGAAACTAACCCCGAACTTGATGACGCTAGAGCTGCCGGGCCGTTCAATACCACAAAAGATCAATGTCGCCAAACGACGTCCGTTTAATGGTGGGAAGTTCTAGTTTCCCAAACAGATTTGTAGTCATAGATTTTGAACCAGACCCCCGAGTTACCTTTATTCTCGGGATGGAGTTTTCTTAAAGTGCCAAGTCGTGCATTGATAGATGTTTATGACAGTTGAAATAACCCTTCATGTGGCAAAGTGGCCATCACATTCAATCTGGACCAAAACTTTGAGATACACCGACTAATCACAATCATATGACGCAAACCGAATCGCGTAATGGATTGGCTAGTGAAGAATACTCGTAAGAGTTTTAGGTTTTTTTGATTCTGTTGAATACGGTAATCCTTCTACGGATACTATCCAATTGATTTCAATTTCATTCACCAACACTGAACTCCCTACGGGTAGTTGAGTTTTACCTTCTCGAGAAGCAATGCTTTTATAAGCTATCGATGACGAGCCACTTTTCACGGGAAAAATTGATGTACTTCCTATGTTCCGGAGGGTGATGTTCTATTTCTCGAAGAACTTCTCAATTAGTTGAAACGTTACCTCTCTTCCGACATCATAAGAATTTTCGCCGGGATACGCGAATGAACTTAAAGTTGTTGAAGCTAAAACAGTTAAATCATCAATTGATGAGCCTCCCGAGGTTGAACTTAAGGACTTACCACCTCATTTAGAATACGCATTTTTGGAAGGTGACGACAAGTTGCCCGTTATAATTTCAAAAGATTTAAAAGATGAGGAGAAGGCAGCTCTTATCAAGGTTCTAAAGTCCCACAAGCGAGCCATCGCTTGGAAACTCTCCGATATCAAGGGTGTTGATCCAGAGTTTTGTACTCACAAAATCCTTATAGAAGAGGACTACGAACCAACAGTTTAGAGTCAAAGACGGGTAAACCCAAAGATCCACGACGTCATCAAAAAAATGAGGTTGGAAAAACTTTCTTGAACCTGGACTATTTATCCGATCTCTGACAGTCCATGGGTAAGCCTGGTACACTGTGTACCAAAGAAGGGTGGCATAACCGTCGTCAAGAATGATGATAATGATTTGATACCAACTCGATTGGTCACGGGGTGGAGAGTGTGCATTGACTATAGAAAGTTGAATGAAGCCACCCGAAAAGACCATTTCCCATTACCCTTCATGGATCAAATGCTCGAAAGACTCGCGGGAAACCAATACTATTGTTTCCTCGATGGCTTCTCGGGTTATTTTCAGATTCCCATTGACCCGAAGGATCAAGAGAAGACAACATTCACGTGCCCATACGGAACATTTGCCTATCGCCGCATGCCTTTTGGGCTATGCAATGCACCCGACACGTTTCAATGATGTATGATGGCAATCTTCCATGACATGATCGAAAAGACAATGGAAGTGTTCATGGATGACTTCTCGGTCTTCGGAGATTCTTTCTCTACATGCCTATCCCATTTGGAAAAAATGTTAAAACGGTGTGAAGACACCAATTTAGCCCTAAACTGGGAGAAAAGCCATTTTATGGTAAAAGAAGGCATTTTTTGACACAAATTCTAAGTAAGGAATTGGGTCGATCGTGCTAAAAGTTAGTTTTAGCCAAGCTCCTTCTACCCGACTACTGTCAAAGTGTCGTAGTTTTCTTGGCATGCAGGTTTTTACCGACGTTTATACAAGACTTTTAAAATATTGCCCGTCCAAATGGGGCCCCTTGCTTGAAAAAAAATGAGACTCCATTTTTCTTCTCAAAAGAGCTGTATCGAATCCTTTAATACACTAAAAGAATTTTGACCGAGGCTACCAATTTTGTTTGCTCACGACTGGCTTGCCTTCGAAAATCATGGTGTGATGCGAGCGACTTTGCAATTCGGGGCAGTCCCTAGGAACAAAAATACAAGGGGCAGGGCGGGGGGGCCCAATTTTTTTTTTTTTCTAACAATTTACTATGCCAGCAAAACAATGACCGAAGCTCAAGCACACTACACTATGACTGAAAAAGAATTACTTGCCGTAGTGTATGCTTTTGAGAAGTTCCGGTCATATCTCGTTTTGTCCAAAAGCATAGTGTACTACGGACTTTTTGCTATAAGTATCTTTGCTTAAAAGGATGCTAGGAAATTTTTAATGCGGTGATACCTTTTCGCTCCAAGAATTCGATGTTGAGTCCGGAGGGAAAAAAAAGGAAGACAGAAAAATCTAGCCGCCGATCATCTCTCCAGACTTGAGAACCCTCACCAAAATGAGTTCGAGAACAAGGAAATCACGGAAACATTTCCACTCGAAACACTTGGATCGGTTGCTCTTCGTGATGATAACACCCCATGGTTTGCAGATTTCACAAACTACCATGCGGGGAATTTCATTGTCAAGGAAATGTCGTCCCAACAGAAAAACAAGTTTTTCAAAGATGTCAAACATTATTTCTGGGATGACCCCTTTCTATTCAAGATCTGTGCTGACCAAGTAATTAGGCGTTGTGTTTCGAGGCAAGAAGCTTTTGACCTCTCTAAAGCCTTGCCATAGTAGACCCACCAGGGGACACTACGGTGACAATTACACCGCTAAAAAGATCTTCGATTTAGGATTTTATTGGCCCACAATCTACAAGGATGCCCATGACTTTGTCACCCAATGTGACATTTGTCAAGTAAAGGCAAATTTCGCAAACGTAATGACGATGACACAAAACTCTATCAAGTTTGTGAAATCTTTGACATTTGGGGCATTGATTTCTTAGGGGCCGTTTCCCGTCTTATTGAGGATACAATATATTACTGTGGCAGTTGATTACTTATCGAATGGGTTGAAGCGAAAGCGCTCCCCACCAATGATGCCCGAGTTGTTTGCAAATTTCTTAAAACTCTCTTCTCTAGATTTGGTACCCCTCGTGCAATCATAAGTGATCGCGGAACCCATTTTTGCAATAACCAATTTGCAAAGGTCATGCTCAAATATGGAGTCACTCATCGTCTCTCCACCGCGTATCACCCACAAATAAGTGGGCAAGTTGAGGTATCAAATCGTGGCTTGAAACGAATTCTTAAAAGGACCGTGGGCGAAAATCGTGCCTCTTGGTCGGACATACTGGATGACGCTCTCTGGGCCTTCCGTACAGCTTACAAAACACCCATCGGGTGTACTCCGTACAAGTTTGTATATGGAAAGGCATGTCATCTACCGGTTGAGTTGGAGCACAAAGCTTACTGGGCCCTTAAGCATACAAACTTTGATATCAAAACTGCGGGTGATCACAGAAAAGTTCAGCTCAACGAACTTAATGAACTTCATGATCATGCCTATGAAAATTCTTTGATCTATAAAGAGAAAACAAAGAGAATCCATGACTCTAAGATCAAAAATCGCGTCTTTCAAAAGGTCGGTGATCGGTCCTCATCTTTTAACTATAGGATTAAAGATTTCTCAGGCAAGCTTAAGGCGCGCTTGGAGTGGACCATTCACTGACCCAAGTTTTTCCATATGTCACTGTCAGTTTTACCAAAAACTCTGGCCAAATTTCAAGGTGAATTGGTCATCGTTTGAAGCACCTACATTTGGAGGGGACATAACAGAATTGGTAGTCTGGTATTCTCAGACGTTCCTCATGGACCAATAAAATCAGGGATGAGTCAAGCATAGCGACGTTAAACAAGCGCTTCGTGGGAGGCACCCCATGCTTATCAGTAGTAGTATTATGTAGTAATGAATAAGTGTTTTGTATGAGGAGGCTTACCTCTTCCATTACCCATGTTTTGTCAGTGTTCACTATGTTTTGTATGTCCAGGATTTCCCGAATTGTGAAGACTCTTGTGCTCGCAGTTTTGCCTTCAGAGTTTCACACCCTCAGCTTCATTTTGGGAATCTAATATCCTAATCTAATCGACTAACGTTTTATCTTTTGGCACAACTTTATATTCAGGCTTAGATTTTACGTTGGAACCCTTTAAAACACCGAGGACGATGTTTAGTTCTAGTATGGGGGGGAATCTTCGATTTTGATTTTGCTTGTAGCCGTTGTTGTCACATAATCCCGTTTTTACCACCAAAATTTCAAAAAAAAATGAAAAAAATTTAAAAATTTTCAAAAAATAAAATATGTGTTTTGTCACATTTTTGACTTTCCCAATGGGTAGAATGAGAATAAATTTTGACTCGATCGGGCGTGTTGAACCCTAGCTTTGTCCCTTAACCATTTAATAAACGAATGGTTTATTAGGCTAAGCATTCGCGGATCCTTTTATTAGGGATTTTAAATTTGCGAAGAACGAAAAATGATAGTGTTATTTACAAGTAGGATGCTAAACAAGGATTATTTGGAAATCTTAAAAGCTTATAGGTGTAACTTGTCGCTTTTTCTCCCCGAAGCTCTTAACCTGACTAATAAACGTGCTTAATTTTGCTTTAACTTTAAATCGATGTTTTCTAAAAACAAGCTCTTTCAGAAACGAAAATATTCATTTTAGTTCAGCCTGATACTTGTGTTTCTAAAACGAAATTTTCTCTATTACGGAAATTATGTTGCAAGTTAAAAAAAAATGACGAAAAAAATGAAAAATGAATAAATAATATAAACTGTGGGCTGATAAAGGTTTACTGCATCTTGCCGGATCACAACTGATGTTGCAGTCTTCAAAACAAGGCCCATAATGAGATAATAAATGCCAAAGTGCATTCGTAAGTGTTATCAATAAGAAACCATCGTCATACTAAGTCACTACATCTTGTCGGAGGCGTGGCCGATGTTGTAGTCATGTAAATGATGACGGTAGTATAATATATAGCAATAAATGAAAATTTAATGGTTAAGATTTCTTTTTCTAAACTCAAGTATAATTTTGAACTAAGAATAACTTGCTTTAAGACTTCAAAAGTTGTTGGTTGCCGTCGGTAGATTATTTCGATTAAGTATTCTCCGTGGGGTGTCAAAAACCTAGGCACTTAGCTGATGAGGCTGGGATGTTCCGAGAAGAAAGGTCGCTACATGGAATAGTCTCACCAATGAGATCATTAAATTTTTGATGTTTGCGTGCTTTGAGTAGTATTGTTTATTTAGCGGTAAATCTAAGAAATTCGGCCTAAAAGGGTGGAGTATCCCGCTATTACATTGCGAACATTCTCCTGTGGGGTCTCAACCTGATAACCTAAGTCAACGGCCTGGGAATCCTTCGAGCAATATGCTAGGTTGGTTGGTGATCTAGTCTTTTCCCAGATTTCTTCACGAACAATCGTTATGCACATAAACTATGCTACTTTTTAAAATTGTCGATCTAAATTTAACTTAAAATTAAGCACAATCACTCTAATTGAATAATTGTCGGGAGCGAAAAGTTGACAAGTCATAGTTATAAGTAGTGTTAGCATCTTTACTTGTACTTAGCGGTGATTTCGTTTTTACGCTTAGCTTGGGACTAGTGAAAAATCGAGGACGATAAATTTATCCGTCAGGACATTCGTAGATTATTCTATGGGCACTTCTCATTCTATGATCCCAGTGTTGATAAAATAAAGGAAGTCAAACAGGTAGTTAAGAAAAGAAAAAGGAAAATCCAAAAAAAATAGGGATAGTTAGTGTACATATAAAAAATGGTGATAACGGGACTTGTCGAAGCTATTGATTCTTTAGTTCTCCTTGACGAACAATTAGCTACTTTTCGAGGTAATTAGTCAAGGGGGATCAAGATTCATAGTTTTCGTAAATGTTTACTTCATAACATTGCGTGGGGAAACGGCAATACCTTAGTATGGGGGATTTTGGTATGTGCTTAATTACACATACCGTTTTCCATTAAAAACGAACTTAAATGACCAAAAACAGACAAAAACTGCCAAATATATGTTTGTTTGGCATTTGTATTGTGCAAGAAACGAATATCACACAAAAGGACGAAAAACAAAGCCAAATACGATAAAACTGAGCACAGAATGGAAAAGTGTGATAAGACAAAGCCAAATTGTCAATCAAGCCAAAAAGTCAATAGAAAAGTCAAACAGTCAAAGTCAAAGTCAACCCCGACAAAGTCAAAAAATCTACTCGAGAAGTGAGCAGAAACTACAACTTGAGAGACACAACCACTATTGCCAATCCCTAAGTTATATTTCAAAGTAATAAAAGACAAGGACTGAAGTTGCAATTTCCTGAAAATACAACTTGAGGGGGCAAAACTGCCAACCCCCTAGAGTTGTATTACCACAAGGACCTTCTATGCAATTACCCTATATAAGTTGAGGGGGCATTCTTGCCAAACCCTCAAACTCATTCACCAC
Organism: Tanacetum coccineum; assembly: GCA_026074375.1. NCBI lineage: Eukaryota > Viridiplantae > Streptophyta > Magnoliopsida > Asterales > Asteraceae > Tanacetum > Tanacetum coccineum. The sequence continues at coordinate 7,414 of BQNB010146571.1, forward strand.
AAGGACGAAAATTGCAAACCATCTTATAACTTTGAGGGACCAAAGTTGGTAACCACCCAAACCTTTCCCTGTCTTGTTTATAACACATTTTCCCGCCCAAAAGCTCTAAACCCCATTACCACAAGTCACGGATGTTCTCTACCCTCTTTTACCCCCCCACAATGCACCAATTAAACATTGATAAAACCCTCCCCTCACTCACTAACCCCTCAGCCCTATAGGTTGCCAAGTGGCAATCCAACCTCCAAGCTATTTCGATGCTTAGTGGAACTCAAAAGAAGACACTAGTGATTTGGATGGCTGAGATTAGCTTTTGGAAGACTCTCACACAACAAAAACACCTTTGAAGTCTCTCACAAAGAAAGCACAACACAAAGACCAAGCAAGTGAAGAATTCGGCTATAAATAGGACCCCAATGTAGCATTGTGAGGATCTTAGCATAACTTAGCTTAATTTTTCTTTCATTGGTCTTTTATTTAGTTTTTCGCTTTTACATTTAGCTTTGTAATCAATTTCAAGTTTAATGAGAATTTGAGGTATTTAAAGTTAAAAATCCAAACTTTTACTTCCAAGCCTTAACTTATTTAATTGTGTTTAAGTGTGTTCAAATAGCTCTTAATATAGCTTATTTATAAGCTGTTTTTATAAAGCCACCAAAAAAGTTAATTAGTTAAGTAAAAATCAAAAAAATACCCAAGTAAATACCACAACTTATATTTATGGATGATAAGCCAAAAATGGAAGGGCTTATGGATAATACCAGCTTATCATTGATAAGCTGGAGCTTGTAGACAAAGCTTTCAACAGCTTATTCACCCTTGTTTTGAGCAAAAGGGGTTTTGTAAGTTAATTTTCCTTCATTTAAGCTCATTTTCTGTATTAGCTTATTTTTTAGCTTAATTGTGTTTATTGCTTATTGGTATGAGCTTATTTATGCTTAATTATTATGTATGACCTTCTGTCTTTGAAACCCTTGGCTTAAATTGCCTTAAATAAGCCTTAAAAAGCCAAATCAGAAAATAAAGGGGTGTTTGGGACAAGGGCTAAAATGGGTCGTTTTGGCTCATGCATGGGTTAAGGTCTTTGGGTCAGTTTAGGTTAGCTTAAATTAAGTCTAATTAGTAGTTTGTAATAGTTTTTATAAGCTAAATTTCAAAAACCAACCTTAAATTAGCTAATGATTGCATCTGTGGTACTTTACTTATTTGCATTAGCTCATTTTTGAATTATAGCTTAAAGTGCATATTAGGTTTTGTTTGCATGTTAATTTAAAGTGTTTAAATGCATTGAGTAAGCATTTTCATAGGCTGCATTTGTGTTTTAAAGTTTTGCCAAAAATTTGCATAAGTATGGAAAAAATTGGATTTTTAGCTTTTACATAAGCAAATTCTGGCTTATTCAGAATTCTAAAATGCTTTTTGAGTCTTGATTATTGGTCTATGAGCTTAATACTCAATATGTTTTTGCTTTTTTTTGGACTAGGATACCATTTGCCAGCTTATTTTTAAGCCCAAAAACCCACCCAAGGGTTGTTTTGTAGATTTTTTTTACCCATTTTGGGAAAATGGCTTATTTGAGTTTATTTGCTTATTCCCTTTGCTTATTTAGGTTTACACTTGCTTATTAGTTTAGACTAAGTTCATTTCAGCTTATTATAGTTTAATTCAGCCCATAGTTTAGCTTTTTAAAGCCTTTTTCATTTTAAAACACCTTTGGCAGTATTAACTTTAAAGTTAATACTGCTCTTTTTAATTAGCTTTTTTTTGCTTATTAGTTGTTCAAAATAAGTTTAAATTACTTTTTCTTAAAGTCTTTTATGTCCTCTTTTCCTTTTTATAGCTTATAAGTGATTAAGGGTCTGTCTTAGGGCTTATTTATAAGCCTAAAGTGTCTTAAAGGGCTGTTTGGCTTTGTTTTTGCCCTGGTGCAAAACAGCCAATTGGCACCCCTTTTTCTTGGCTTATTTATCATTATCAGCATTACTAGGTGTAACAATAGTAATAACATCCATATTCTCACTTTCAACTATTTCATCCATAAACGTTAGATCAGGTTTGAAGGGAATGAAGTTCCCTGTATAAGGTGGGGGAACTGCATGATATCCCTTATCAGATTTGGACTTATTATACTCCTGATTTTCTAACATCTCAGATGAATTCACAAAGCTTTCTACTGCAGGAGAAGCTGCAGTAGAAGAAGCTGCATTATATCCTAGTCCAGTTTTAAACTTGTCAATAACTTGACTTTCCAGCAAATTATTCAAAGATTTAGATGAATTTTGAAACTTCTCTAATGTTAGTTTTAACTCATCTCTCTCTTTTTCTGCTTTTTCCAATTTCTTTTTGTTTTCAACTAAAGCATTATCTCTTAGTTTAACTTCAAGATTTAAAACATTAATGCTCTCTTCAAACACAGCCTCATTTTTCTTATAGTGAGCTAGTCTAGCTTCTACTGATTCTAAACCTGCTTTATAAGATACTAAATTAAATTGAGACTTTTTGTAATCTGAAGACAAACTATCATATTGTTCTTTGAGAGTAGCATAAGCTTTTACACATGATGTAGAACAAGTGTCTACCTCAGAATCTGAACTGAAAGAACTTCCTGAAGATGTATATGCCCTTAATGCATAGTTTGTAGGATGCTCTTCTTCAGCTTGGTAGCTCTAATCATACCCTCCAATTCTATCTTGAGCAACCAAGGCATTTTTAGTGGGAGTTTCCACTGTCATAATTCTTCTATTATTCTCTCTTCCTCTGTTTTCCTGATTTATAGGAGCTCTATATTCTCTTGCAAAGTGGCCATTTTTATTACAATTGTAGCACTCCACTTTAGACCTGACAAATCCAACTCTTTGACCATTTACATCCAACTTCCTGCCTGTTCTCTTGATGAATCTCCTAGCTCTAATTGTCAACATGGCCATTTTCCATTGTAAATCTATTTCTTCTAGGTCATCAGGGTCAATTTGTTCTAGATCCTCTCGTGCAAGTTGAGGAGAATTGGGCTGACTAGCCAGGAAAGCACATATCATAACATCACTAAGGTTATCTCCAGATGTAGGATTACTTTGAGTATGAGCAGCACTAACTCCATAAGCAGTGTTATCTGCTTCATTTGTGCTGTTAGTGCTGTTGGAGGACACAAAAGCTACATTTTGTGGATTTTGGCTTGTACTTGATGATCATGTAAGTTCAGATTCATATATCTTCAAGTTGTTGTACAAGTCATCCAAACTGATGGTTTCTATTTCCTCTTTGTTCCTCCAGATCAAAGCATGAGTCTTCCATTCAGATGGAATACTTCTCAACAGTTTTAAGTTCATGTCCTCTTGTGTAATAACTTCGCCTTGAATCTCCAACTGACTAATAAGTTTTTGCAACCTATTAAAAGTTTAATCTATTGTTTTTGAACTTGATCCTGCAAAGTTCTCATATTATTGCTTGAGTAGAGTTCTCTGAACTTTCTTGGATTCCTTGTTTCCTCCATACATTTTCTCTATGGCTTCCATGAGCAATTTTGCATCTTTATATGAATGGAAGTTCAGTTGATCCTTATTTGGGAGTGCCATCAACAGAGTTCCTCTAGCTTTCATCTCATTCCTCTTGTCATGCTTTTCTTCTGCAGAAGTAGGTTCATATTCCTACTCAACTTCTCCAACAGTTCTCTTCAGCACTTTGTTACCATTCAGAATTACTTCCCAAAGAGAGTAATCAGTCTTGAGAAAGTATTGTTCTATCCTCATTAACCAGAGATCATATTCCTCAGGGTTGAGGATAGAAAGTCTTGCAGTCAGAGTTGTAGAAGTAGTTACTGGCTCCATCTTATTACTGAGAAATAGATCTAGTATACATTGTTTGTTTCTTCTTATTCAAAGCTTCACAACAAGCTCTGATACCACTTGTTGATCCCAATTAACAGATCTTGAACTCATTAGCTTGATGTAAGGTTTAGTATCCTTGGATAAATCCAAAGATACTAAGATTGAAACTTTGAGTGTATGATATAAACTATGCGGAATTTAGTTTATACCACCAAGAAGAATAAAGAAAAATTATGTTTGAGATACAAAAATACAACCAAAACAATAAGCTTCAATATATTAATGCGAACACTCTTTGACAGTGTTAGGGTTTACAACCTTGAAGCTATGAATACTATGAAAGACTGATATGATATGATGTGTATCTTTCTAACTATGCCGTAGGGTTTCCCTTATACACTAAGAAAACCCTAATGAGCTTACAAAACGCGTATAATGATAATGCATATCTATTCTTAATTTAACTCATGCATATCAAAATAGCAGTATTAACTATATAAGACTAACAGTATTAACTATATAAGACTAACAGTACTAATAAAGTACTAGCAGTACTAACTAATATAACTAACCGTACTAACTACTTAGTCTGTTTTCTTCAATCTTTAGCAGCAGCATCAACTCTGAACCAGCAATAGTAAATTAGCACCAGGTGGTAACTCAGAATTCCAAACAGACTTCTTTTTACTTTACATTAACATTGACTTTAAGTTTGTTCTCTTTATTGCGTTACCATAACCCCTCAACTCGGATTTAATAATGAGCCACATGAAAATTAGTTACCTGATACTAAATATTTGCTATGCTTGTGTTGCGGTTTGTTGTTTCATAATGGGTGTCGCATTTTAGGCTTTAGTATACGATCCTTTCTTTGGCCTTCTTGGGTATCGGATAAATAACCTCAAATATCCAATAGGATGTGATATTCTAAAGCTACTCTTCCTGTCTTCGGATCACATGTAAATTCAAATAATTCAGATGAACATATATGTTTGTTTGAAGGACAGGGAGTAGATCGAATTTGTTTAACTTTAACTCCCAAACATAAGGAATCTGTAACTAAACGCATCTGATAGTTTCTGCTGCAACTTAATGATGCTTGAACAGGAAAATTATTATGCATTGTAGTTCTAAAGCTGGTTCATCAATATTTTATATCCAAGATTTATATTTTGGTAATCAACAAGCTGGATTACCCGCGCGTTGCTGCGGGGCGTTAATTTTTCGTACGTTGTTGCGGGCCATTAATTGTGTTTTTTTTTACTTTGGGTCAGATGTTGGGCCAGATTATGGGCTATTGTTTTGGCCCACTTTGGTTGGCACTGTAGCGTTTTGTAATTTTTTTTTAGTTTGGGTCAGAAGTTGGGCCAGATTATGAGCTAATTTTTTTGGCCCACTGTGGTTGGCACCGTAGCATGGTCAAAGGGGTGGTCAAACATTTGTGAAATGTATATAAGACTAATATGCATACAATTATACCTAGGAGCGAAATTTGTTTGTATAGTAAATCACAAAATACATATTTATGTCGGCCTGCGTGTTGATAACTAACTCGTGACACTAGCTCGGTCCCCTTACACACACCAAAACACACTTTTCCTTCGTATTTAGGCACGTTTTAAGATACAGAAATACGTCATTTTCACTTATTAAACCCCACACACATGGCCTTTAAAACCATGCACCTTCCTTCCTATTCCATCAGCACCTTACAATCATATCTGCAACTAGACCTTGTAATTACCTTAAACATGACTATATGACTGACAGCCTATATTTATATGTAAAAAAGAGGCATGTTTTAGAAAGTAAACACTTCCAACATCCACAACCACTCCAAACCTTAAGCAATATTCACCCTCACCAAAGCCTTGAAAATCTAAACCTAAACAAACAATCTCCAGTGGGCTAACCACCAATTTATGTAACAATCGCCTTCTTGAATATCATCGCCTGCCAAACTAAGCAACATTACAACAAAACAATACGCAAACTAGAAATAAAATCATAAATTTGTAATCGTCACTACAAGCATCAAAATATAAAGCCATAGATGATCATTATGCAGTATATATAGTAATTTCAATAAAATTGATAACTTTCGCCCAAGAAAATTGATCATATATAACTACCAATAGCTCTCCAATAAGAAGTCTTTTTCGTTTGCTTTAGGCACAGGAAGTTTCTTTTGACTTAGAGGAAGGAAGTCTACAGCTTCTTTTGCTCCGATTTTGTAAAACGCAGTTACAAGGGGTTTGACGCATGAAGCGACATCATTCCTGAATACAATTGTACATGTCTCGTAGTCCCCTTTCTCTTGTACACCCTTCACAAAACACCCGACTTCCCGACCTTCTATATAAGCTTCACATGCCATTAGGATATCGCGTACACGGTTGCGAAAATGCCCAACCACCAATTCCTCAAAGTTCTTCTTCATGCATGCATCATCCAACAACATCTTGTTAGTTAGCCGTACATGCTAAACAAGTAGGAACAATAAAATATCTCATATTTCATACCTTGGGTGGTTTGTTCATGATATACACCATTGTTTTAAGTGAATTTATAAGGGTCTCTGTTTAGTATTTGACCTTGTATGGACACTAGAAGTTGGAGTAGATTTGAAGTGAAGGGCACCCACATCTCTTCCTCCTCCCCACTGCTAGTTTTTTTGGGAAGCTTCAAGCGAACTTCACCACACTTTGAAATATTTGGATTGATAACAAGACCACTAGAGTGATATTTCACAAGCTAAAACCAAAGTCCGATCAATGAATTGAATAAGTCAACCTAACTGTCGTGCATTAGGATAAAGTAGATAAAAAAAAAACATAAGGGCATGAGTGCATGACATACCGGTGGGTAAATAGGATAGGTTCTTGGGAACCACACATCAAAAACGAAGAGGCCGTCATGATACGGAGTCCCCTCTGGTTCGATAATTGCAGCTCTTAAAAGATCAATTCGTGTCTCATAAACCCTTACAAATAAAAAAGATTGTGTTTGCATGTGATCGACCACAATGGCTATGATTAAGTTTGAGTTAAATGACAAAAAACGGGTAACTAATATGTATTCGTTACTATATGTAGCAAATTGACATACCAGGCAAGTGTTCCTTGAGAATCCTCCACTCTTCTTGTATCTTTTCTGACTAATCGTTTGGTGGCTGAACAATACCACATGTATGCGTATGAAAATGATGAAAAGTAACACTAACAAATTTTTATCTTTCAGTTATTATTAGAACTATAATTCTTATCAAGTACGAATCCAACTAAAACACACACTTGCCTGCTTCATTGGTGGACTCCGTGCTGAAAAAAGATGATCTGAATAGTCCTTGACACTATCAAACCTCTTAAAACTTTGATACCTTTTACGAACATCTTCATTATCAAGTGTTGCAATTGGGGTAAATTCAGCATCATCCTGGTCCACTAGCACATCTTTCATAGAAAAAATAGGTAAATTCCTGTCCCTCTCCCTCATATAATCAGAATCTGATTTCAAAATTTCTCTTGAACGGGGCACCATCTTTGTCAAGTGAAACTTGTCCTTTGAATCTGATTGTCTTGCATTCCTAGAGACGCCAGTAAACCACGCAACAAGTATTAGAAAACCCCTAGTGACAGTACTGCTATTATAATGATCACTGCAATTAATTAAAGTTTTTGAGTAAAATAGTCATAAGAGTTAGGACTGTCAATTTATGTAAACCCTGTGAGGGAAACTTTTATTCCATATCAAAATTATAACTACAATTAACCTTTCAACTATGCATATGAGAAATGAAGTTACAGATTAATACAAATTATTATAAATTCCCCTGCTTTAACATGAATGACCTTCTACCGCTTTCCTTTATAGCTAAATCTAAGGGATTGTAAATCGGTCTTTTGGGTTATTAAGGGGTATTTTGCGACAACAAGCAACATTTCAACTGTTCACAATTGTGACAAACTTTGAGGAGGTTAATAATCACTTCATCATTGACAAATACGAATTCAGATGCCATGCATTTCAAATGTAGAACAAGAAGCACAACTAACTATAGAGATTAAAAAAAATGAATACCTTATGCTTTTTATTTGCTACATTATTAGGAGCGTAATCCATGTCAAAGTCAAAGACAACCTGAAAACACTTGATTAAGGAACCACACGGCACAAACTAACTATAAATGATATCACCAAACTCTATACGAGAATCGTATCGTCTGCCCAAAAACATATTTACGAAATTCATCACAATAATCCTCCAAGCATAAAGCGGTTCTACCGACCGTTCCAAATATATAAAAACTCTTCCCAAAGACTTGGATATATATCCAAAAGCATATGCCAAAAATTTTGTTCTTTGATAAAAATCCTTACAGTAGTTGTAGTCCAAATGCGGGATATAGCCAAATCATTGCTGGCAAACTATGAATGTCTCTAATGTGATAGGCCATTTAATAAGATCCAAAACCATAATCATGACCAAAACATTTTCATCAGGAACGTAAACCATAAAATATATAAAATGGTGATAAAAAAAACAGTTACCATTTTGGTTTACAATGATCATGTTACGCCCATGCTTATTAGGGCATCCACTATGGTGGTTTATGAAAAGGTTTATAAAATTATGAAGAGGTCTAAAAATTTGTAAACCATAGTGAACATCTATTTCAAGCTTATGTGGCATGAAGAGGTCTAGGATATTAGACATTTTCATAATTTAATGCACTTGACTTATGTGAGATGTTTATAAAACTTGAAAATGTTTATACATAGTGGAGATAGGTTTATAAAACTAAAAGGTTTATAAATTAATGTCATAACACAATTATAAACATTTATAAAGGTTTATCATAGTGGATGCTCTAACAATCAATTTGATGATCATGCAACCTATATGCAATATTGGAACATTTCAACTTACAAACTAATTAACCAACAATCAATATAAATAAAACGTGAATTTATCATCAAGATTTGATAATCATGCAACATCAATGCAGTGATCAAAGACTTCAAATGTTTTGATCGATCAGTTCGTTGTACCAAATCAGTTATCAAGATCTTATAAAAACCCAAAGCAATTTTCCAATCTTTTCCTAACGATTTAATTTCCATCTTGTTAATAAAATCTTTCAAGAATTATCAAAATCTGTTGGGTTTTGCTAACCACAACCTTATGGGTTGTGTTTAGCTTTCCATGATTGAAAAATCAACATTTAATTAACAACAAATATTTCATGTTTAATAATACTTTCTATAATTACAATAATTAAATAGGCATAAACATGAAAACAATGAGTTTATTAAATGC
>BQNB010146572.1:6048-16556 GCA_026074375.1 Tanacetum coccineum
CACATGCTACGTCTTGTTTCAAATTTCAATTCAACAATAGCATCTATTCTCTAACATTACTAGAAAAGAGCAATTATAACAATAAGTATCATGCATCAATAGTACGTGTAAATAATGTCATTCACATGCACCTGAAAAGTCTCAGGAAACTAGTATTCTGCATGCACACTTTTAACCTTGAAAAATAAGAAGAAAACAATAAGGTTCGAATTAGAGTTTCGTTGGATTCGAGAGCTAAGGGGGCGTCGGATTTTAAAAGGTAGGAACAAGAAGGGTTCGAGCTCTCTTGACACCATCACCTCTTCCTATTGTCTAGCAAACATTTGTACTTTTGTAAGTCATCCTTGTAGCTTAACACTCATCATGCTATGTTATTTACCTTGTAGCCGCACTCGCGACCAAAAACCAAAACACGTTCGGCTTGGCAAGCTAGCCAAAAGCCTTGGCGTCGCATAACTAGTGCACGGCAAATATCCATGCATGGTTAGAATGTACGCATGCGTACAAAGACCTAGTCACCCCATGCCTAAACTAACGTGTAACGCATGATAAAACTTGTAGGCCACGCATCATGCGTGTAAACCAATTATCGAGAACCAAAGAGACTTGACAAAAACCTAACTCGTCGCGATCAAAATTACAGGGCTCACTAGAGTCAATAACTTTAGGACTTTGCGTGAAATGTGGTAGAGTTTCTTATGTTGTGACCTCGACTTATACCATGGGCGTGACCAAGCAAAAAGTGAACCACAGTGGACCCTTTGCTCGTTGGTGGTGCGCAATAGACTTGGTTAACAACGAGCAACTCGTGGTCGTTGGTTCGCGCACATACCTCGTAAACCCTTGACACAGATAGCACCAAGAGACGTACCAATAAGCCATGAAAGGGTACTGCCTTGTCGTGGTTGTTACGTGGCCACAACAGCCACTGTTGCGCCTGCTCAAGCGCATAAAAAATCGTCCTTGTATCTCGACTCTTACCAACCTTGTGACTAACCTATAATCTAGACCAATACGGGATTAATAAGAACACCCAACTAGTAAGATTTAAGGGTGCGTAAAGAGGAAAAACAGAAAATGGAAGAGGGGTAGGCCATGAGGGTTGTTGGTATTGTATAAAAATAATGCCCAAGATACCTACTACCACTCACATGTATTTTACCTTAAACAATTTAGACGAAAGGGAGTGTTAGCACGCGTGTTTCGAGTCCTTGGGTCATTTTATGTCAAAAGTTCAAGCGGACGAGGTAAAACTTCATTTCACGAAGCAAGGTTACTCGAAACGTAGAAAATATATAAATAAACAACTTTGGAAAAACTAGAAAATGTAAGAACGTATAAAATGAATTTAACCGACTTCTTATTAAATTCCTTATCAATAAAATATTTAAACGCTTATTCGGGTTTAAAACGTAAAATATAATGAAGAACGTAGAGACTAAAAGGTGAAAAGCTAAATATTCGATAAGCACTATTTTAAAGAATTAGAGGACTATATGTGACAATATGGAAACTTAAGGATATTAGCGGTAGATAATTATCCTGTATTAAATTAGCGAGTCGAACGACCATGTTATAAAACTAACAAACCAATTAATGTATATGATGTAAATAAGTAAACGCGATAAGGAAAATATATATATATATATATATATATATATATAGACTTAGTAACTTACGAATAATGTTTATACTTTTCTTTAGATGTAAATCACATGGACTTGTAAATATAAGTTACGACGCGTACTAGTATAAATTCATGTATAGGTTCTTATAGTTGTAAAGTCGTCCCTAGAGCCAACGGTTTAAATGACCTTTTGAAAACATAAAATGTTACCTCATAAACGACAATGCCTTAAGACCCATTTGCATAATTCATTTCATACCTTAAGTGTTAGAATATAAACTCAGATTGTCATAATTACTTAGGTGTTTGACTGAGTCGCTATTTGACGTGCATTGATCCATTATCAGTTCCAGGCGATTAACCGACAAGGTGAGTTTTCATAGCCCCTACTCTACTGTTTTAAATCATCTTTTGGGGTGAGAACATTGCTTATTCAAACGTTTAAATACAAGTGCAATTACTCATTACTGATTAGTCTAAGTCCCGATTTAACCCAAGTTGCTATTTGCCTGATTTATCATGAACCGTTAATTACTTGTAAGCGCGAATGTTATGGATAGATCTATCGGGATTGACGTCCCTGTTTGTCTTGGACTGACATTAGTCAAGCAAACACAGTTTCATTTGAGTCAGATTACGGGTGTCCCGGGTTAGACACCTGCAAGGGCAATCATCCATTGTTGGTATATGTTAACGCTTCGGTGTCATGAGCTTAGACAATAGTATGCCTTTATATGACTTTGTAATATGTATATTGGTACATATGTGGATGAAATCTTGTGATTCATAAACACTACATTTTCTCTGCTTAAACAAACCTATGAACTCACCAAACTTTTTGTTGACATACTTTCAGCAATGTTTTTCCAGGTATTAGAACAAAGATGCTATATTGCAGTCTTATGACATTGCAGTCATTTCCCTTATCTGGATATAACTTGTACTATTTTAAAACAATGTCGTATTAGCTATTTTATTGCTTTCGCTGAAATGTTTAACAATTATTATTTCCTAATTCAAGTGATCAATTTTCTTAAAAATGTCTGTATAGAGGTGTTCTGTATTGTTAGAGTATGATAATCAGAAGTACACGCCACTCCGGTTACCATTATACTCTGTTATTTTGGGGTGTGACAGACTTGGTATCAAAGCTCATGAGTATAGAGGAAAATAGGTCGCTTAGCTACCTCTAGACTATAAAATTTTATCTGCCTATCATACTATTATGTTCTATGGTCTTATCGTTGCTGGTTTCTCAAGATGGGGTACATAGAAATCAACAATCAAAATGGAGTACATATAGATTAAAATGGGTTACATGTAAAATTAGACATATATGAGATAATATACTTAATATGGGTTTACATGTGTAAGTAAAATTATAATATACGTAATATGGGGTTACATGTGACTTAAACAAAACTTAACTATGCGTATTTGAAAAATGCTTATCCTTATTTCATGATTTTCTGGTCTCAGCGACATGTCGAACTCGGAATGAATTGAGACACACCGATAACACCACACTTTGATCAAACAACACTTTTTATAATATTTTTTTTTTTAAATTGTTTTTTACTTTTTACTCCCAAACTCCCCGACACACTCCCCCAGGTGTATCATAGGAGACGTCCTACTCTCGGATTACTTATTTTTCCATCCGTATTACCATCTCCCCCAACTATCAGACGTACCGCTCGTATGTCTATTTTACCCATTGTGCCAAATCTTGCTGAACGAGCCAGAATTTATGCTAATAAACCTGATGATTATAACTTGATCATGTTACTCCACACCCCACCTTCATCCCATTCTCGATGGTGCCCTCCGGGAGCGGGCGCGCCCCCCCCCCCCCCTCGCGGATGTTGCTGAACGAACCCTACCCAGTGAGAGAAGCTCTTAACTGCCTACGGGACTGAAACTATTCAGAGTTCAGTGACTGTTCCCGAGACAGCCTTGACCGTATGCACGACGCGCCTTAGAGGACAATTCCATACCATTCTCGAGGACATAGACCATTACTCAAATGCCTGTTTGGAGGAGTTAGAAGCCTTCCTGACACTGTGGGATGTGAAGCCCCGAGTTGAGGAAAGTTCGTTGGAGACACTATCTGTGGACGAACTGATTACTCAGCTTAGACAAGTGTGTGAGGATGCGGAGGATCATGTTAGTAATGCTCAGGAGGAAGCACGACAGAAGAGGAAGGAGGCACTCGAGGAAGTGGTCCAGCGAATCTACCGTAACAACAACTAGTTTTATTTATGTCTTTTGTACAACCACTAAGCTATGGGTTTGTCACGGCTAGTGAACTCTTATATTCCCTTACTCTTGAAATGAGTATCGTGTTTGCAAATAATAACAGTATTAATTTCAAAAGACATGCCATTTGTAGTAATGTGACTACCTTTACGCATATAATTTTCGTACATATCATAACTGTCATTTCATTATCCCTCTTATAGAAAATGGCACCCGAACGACGCCCAACTGTTCACCGGAAACCCTCAGTCAAACCGATCGGACCAACGAAAACATATGTGGACATGAACAGTGGCATTGATACTCTGATGCTCAACAGCTCATTGCATCATGAGTAGCTGGAAGCACTCGCAGCTGCGCTGAGACCTCATGCTTCAAGACTCAAGAAGAGACCAACTAGGATCCAACTTCTTCCTAGAATAAGGGCATGAACTACTAGGATTCCTTGCAGTCATGCATGAAAAATTCCGTGGTACTAAAGGTCGGTAGGCTTAACCTCCGATGGTTTTGATGAATCTAGAATCTCTATTCTGGATTAGCAACGTTGCAGACGGGGTCCAGAGTCAAATTTGCTTACTTAGCATACTTGACTAGACTGGTTTTAAATTGGTGGAACGTGAATGTTCGTTCTGTTACTACTCGATACAGCTCATGCAACCCCTTGAGTGATTTCAAGGCTATGGTTCTTTCGGAAGATACTGCCCTAGGCAATGATATCAAGCAAATGAAAACAGTTATGGAACTTAAAAGTGAAAGGCACAACCTTACCGCTAACAATCAAACGGTTTTCCATGAACTCATCCTCTTAAGTCCTGAAATGTACCCAATACCTCGACCGGTTTTTGGGGACGTTACATTGATGGTCTACCTTTGTACCATCAAGGGTAATGTTAACCTCGTCCAAACCAGATATTTGCATGAGCGATTGAAATGGCTCAAAGGTGTTGTACTAAGTAGGTCCAGAGTTAGGAGAAAACTTTGGTGACAAAGGAAATGGAAAGAAGTACTACAACCCTAACAACGCAACAACACTAGCAATCTCAATCCGAACAAACGCCCAGAGACAGCAAGGGTGTTTACAGCTGGGCAAGGTTCTTACGCTCGCAAGTTACCTTACTACGGAAAGTGTGGACGACACCACACTAACGCATGCCCTCCTGGTTGTCACAACTGTGGAAGGGCAGGACATAAGGCCAAAGACCGCCGAGCTCCACCTCGTCCAGTGAGCCAAAGAGGACCTGGAAGCTAGGAGGATAGGGAAGTGATGTCACTTGTTTCGGATGTGGCGAGAAGGGACATTACCAGAACAAGTGTCCAAACCATGGAAATCAAGGCGAAGGAAACCAAAATCGAGGCAACCCGCAAAGTCCTTAGAACAATCAGAGGCAGAATCAAGGGAACCCTAAGGGAAGTAACCAAGCATCAACCAGCACTCAAGGAGGACGCAGAGCACCTGGCAGAGTATACAGCCTATGTGCTGAGGCTGCTGTGAAAGATAACAATGTGGTGAATGGTACGTTCCTGATCAATAATGTTTATGCTTCGGTACTATTTGATACTGGTGCGGATAGAAGCTTTGTGTCATAGGCTGTCAGTAAATATATAGACCATCCCTCTACAACCCTAGATATAATTATAGTGTGGAGTAGCGACGAAAGTCACTAACCACACATTACTATTTTAAGAGGGTGTACTCTAGAATTGCAAAATCGCATGTTCAAATCGACTTACTCACTATGAAACTAGGGAAGTTTTGACGTCACGTCAGAATGGATTGGATGGCCGAACATCACGCGGAGGTTGTGTGTTATGAGAAGTACATTCGTGTTCCGTATGGAAATGATATGCTAATTCTATACAAGGCACGTGAAGCGGAGTTAAAAATAAAGTCCAGACTAGAGTCATCTCGAGCATTCAGGAGCAGGATAATCGACATAGGGATGTCAAGTGTTACTTAGTTCAAATGATAGAAAGAGGAAGGGAAAAACAAAAGAAGTGTGCGCATCCGGGAAAAACAAATAGATGAAGTGCCTGTTTCTGTCATGGACTTTCTAGAGTATTTCCTAAAGAATTGCCAGGATTACCCCCGACACGCCATGTAGAATTTCACATCGAGTTAATACCCAGAGCTGCACCTGTTGTACGCGCACCCTATCGTCTTGCACCTGCAAAAATGAAAGAACTAGCCGAGCAGCTAAAAGAACTTTCTAACAAAGGTTTTATAAGACCAAGTTCCTCTCCGTGGGGAGCACCAATCTTGTTTGTCAAAAAGAAAGATGGATCTTTCCGAATGTGTATCGATTATCGTGAGTTGAACAAACTTACAGTGAAAAATCATTATCCCTTACCAAGGATCGATGATTTATTCGACCAGTTGCAAGGATCCAGCATCTACTCAAAAAATGACTTAAGGTCAGGTTATCATCAGTTAAGGGTTAGAGAAGAAGATATTCCAGATGCTTTCAGAAAACCGGATAATGGACACTTGTGTTTCCAAGTTATGCCATTTGGGTATGAACCAAAGACTGCAGTATTCATGGACCTCATGAATCGTATGTGCAAACCCTACATGGACAAGTTTGTGATTGTATTCATCAACGATATTCTTATATACTCTCGCAATGAGCAAGAACATGAGGAACACCTGAAAACTATTCTAGAGATGTTGAAGAAAGAAGGACTGTATGCCAAATTTTCCAAGTGTGAATTTTGGATCAATAGGTAAAATTCTCGGTCACGTGATGATAGCAGTGGTATTCACGTTAGACCCAGTAAGATTGAAGCAGTTTAAGAATTGGGCATCTCCACCACTCCTTCGGAGATTCACGCCAGTTCTTAGGTCTTGCAGGGCTACTATAGGAGTTCATTGAAGGATCTCTCCAAAATAGCAAGCCTGTGACTGAGCTTACGCAGAAGAAAGAAAAATAGAAGTTCGATTGGGGTGATAGAACAGGAAAAGCTTTCCAGCTATTGAAGCAAAAATATGTGACTGCACCTATTTAGCACTACCGGAGAGGCAGTGCGTTTTTGTGTATACTGTGATGCATCCATAAAAGGATTAGGTGTGGTACTGATGCAGAGAATGAGAGTTATTGCATACGCTTCCAGACAACTAAAGATCTACGAGAAGAACTACACCACTCATGATCTAGAATTAGGAGCAGTAGTGTTCGCCCTAAAGATCTGGAAGACACTATTTGTATGGCACAAATGTGTGTGTTCACTATAATATAAGAAGCCGACAACACATCTTAAACCAAAAAGAACTCAATATGAGGCAACGCCGATGGATCAAACTCCTAAGTGATTACGATTGCGAAAATAAGATATCACTGGAAAAGCAATGTCGTAGAGCCTGCTTTGAGTCAAAAGGAAAGGATCAAACCATTACGAGTAAGAGCCTTGGTTATGACCATTGGCTTGGACCTTCCGTCACGAATCCTTGAGGCTTAGAGAGAAGCAGTCAAGCAGCGAAACATTGGGGGGTGGGGGTGTTTTTTTCCCCCCGGGGTGGGGGTTTTTTTAACCCCCCCACATTCCCGGTGTTTTTGGGGGGGAGCAGAAGATATTAGTGGCATGCTAAAGAAGTTAGAAACCCGCGTTGATGGAACATTATGTTTAGATAATAGAAGTTGGCTATCGTGTTACGGTGACACAAGATCTTTGATTATGCACGAGTCACATAAGTCAAAGTATTCTATTCATCTAGGATCTGACAAGATGCACCATGACATGAAAATGTTATATTGGTAGCCAAACATGAAGGCCGATATCGCCACATATGTCAGCCAATGCCTGACTTGTGCTAAGGTTAAGGCTGAACATCAGAGGCCCTCTGGTTTATTGGTCCAACCCGATTTACCAGAGTGGAAGTGGGAGAAGATAACAATGGATTTCATCACCAAGCTACCCAATAATGAAACCCATATTTGATTCCAATTTGGGTCATTGTTGATCGTCTCACCAAGTTGCGCACTTTTTGCCAATGAGGGAGACGGATTCGACAGAAAAAGTGACGAGGCTATACATGAAGGAGATAGTAGCAAGACATGGAATACCAGTGTCAATCATCTCCGATCGTGATAGCCATTTCACTTCAAGAGTTTGGCAATCTCTGCATAAGGCATTGGGTACGCAGTTGAACCTGAGCACTGCTTATCATCCTTAAACCGATGGTCAGAGTGAGAGAACCATTCAAACGTTAGAAGACATGTTGAGAGCCTGTGTAATTGACTTCGGGAATGGTTGGGATAGACATTTACCCTTAGTAGAATTTTCGTACAACAATAGTTATCACACGAGCATTAAAGCTGCACCGTTCGAAGCACTTTACGGTAGAAAGTGTCGTTCACCTGTTTGTTGGGCTAAAGTTAGAGAAGCACAACTCACCAGACCGGAGATTATTCACGCGACACATGAGAAGCTCTTTAAGATTAGGGGATCGCATGCCAGATGCACGTGATCGACAATAGAGCTTTGACTGACAAGAGGGCACTATGGTCACCTTGAGTTTGAGGTTGGAGATAAGGTTATGCTCAAGGTCGCACCATGGAAGGGTGTGATCCGATTCGGGAAACGTGGAAAGCTAAACCCTCGTTATATTGGACCCTTCCAAATTATAGAAAGGATTGGTCTAGTGGCTTACCGTTTCGAATTACCTCAAGAACTTAGTCGAGTACACAATGTGTTCCACGTCTGCAACTTAAAGAAATGTTTGTCCGATGACACACTTGTTATTCCTTTGGAGGAAATCCAACTCGACGACAAACTCAACTTCGTTGAAGAACCCGTAGAGATAATGGACAGTGAGGTCAAGCAACTTAAGCGAAGCCGTATACCTATCATTAAAGTTCGTTGGAATGCATGTAGAGGCCCGAAGTACACTTGGGAACGCGAAGACCAGTTCAGGGAAAAATACCCTCACCTATTCACAAATCCGCGATCTACCACAACGTCTTGATTTCAAGACAAAATCGCATAACATGGGGCAAATGTAACACCTCGGAAAAATTTAGAACTCCTTGTCATTTTACGCAAGAGTATGCATCGCAAGCCATTTCAATCTTTGCCATTTCCTTCTAAAAAGTTATCTTTCAAGCGACATGCAATATTTTTACGCTATTGAGAATTATAATAGCACGTATAAGTCACCATTTTGTTTACGGATCAAAAAGGGGTACTTTAGAAAATGTGTAGCAATAAAAATCACATCTTTCACGCTTTGCGAAACAAAGTCGCACGACTATATTATTTTGTGAACCCGTTCATACTTCAATAAATAAAACTATAAATGGACCAATATTTAAATATTGCCAAATAAACAATATACCTTGACATTTCATTACCTCAAAACTCTAATATACAAATGCGTATCTATGTCAATCAGTAGAAAAAATCAAAATAGGCAAGCCAACACTATCATTACATTTCCTACATCCAAGGTCCTACACCTTACGTCCTCTCGAAATCATTCACATGCTACGTCTTGTTTCAAATTTCAATTCAACAATAGCATCTATTCTCTAGCAGTACTAGAAAAGAGCAATTATAACAATAAGTATCATGCATCAATAGTACGTGTAAATAAGCATTCACTATGCACATGAAAAGTTCAGGATACACTAGTATTATTATGAGTATAAATGAGGCATGCATGCACACTTTTCTTGAAAATCTAAGAAGAAAACAATAAGGTTCGAATTGGAGTTTCGTTGGATTCAAGAGCTAAGGGGGCGTTGGATTTTAAAGGGTAGGAACAAGAAGGGTTCGAGCTCTCTTAACACCATCACCTCTTCCCATCGTTTAGCAAACATTTGGACTTTTGTAAGTCATCCTTGTAGCTTAACACTCATCATGCTATGTTATTTACCTTGTAGCCGCACTCGCGACCAAAAACCAAAACACGTCCGGCTTGGCAAGCTAGCCAAAAGCCTTGGCGTCGCATAACTAGTGCATGCCATATATCCATGCATGGTTAGAATATACGCATGCGTACAAAGACCTAGTCACACCATGCCTAAACTAACGCGTAACGCATGATAAAACTTGTAAGCCACGCAACATGCGTGTAAACACATAGCATACATTGGCTCACTAAAGACCAATACACTTTAGGACTTCCCGTGAAATGTGGTAGGGTTTCTTATGTTGTGACCTCGACTTATACCGTGGGCGTGACCAAGCAACCTAAGACGAACCACAGCGACCCTTTTCTCGCTGTTGGTACGTCACAGACTTGGTTAACAATGAGCAACTCGTGCTCGTTGGTTCACGCCCATACCTCGTAAACCCTTGACATAGATAGCACTAGGAGACGTACCAGTAAGCCATGAAAGGGTACTGCCTTGTCGTGGTTGTTGCGCTACGAGGAGACATGGCCACAGCAGCTACTATTGCGTCTGCTCAGGCGCATAAAAATCATCCTTGTGTCATGACTTTTACCAACCTTGTGACTAACCTATAATCTAGACCCACGTGGGATTAATAAGAACACCTAACTAGTAAGACTTAAAGGTGTGTAGAGAGGAAGAAGAAACCACAACAGTGGTATTAACCTACTGTTGGGACGCTCGACAGAAAAACAAAAAATGGAAGAGGGGTAGGCCATGAGGGTTGTTGGTAT
>BQNB010146573.1:5008-16556 GCA_026074375.1 Tanacetum coccineum
CTCCTACACACGGTTGCAAAGACAGTTCCCCAACGGAACTTCTTATGGGAATGGGAAGGCATAGCTAACTAGTAACAAGGCAATGAGCACTAAATTAGCTATGGGTAGGCAACAAAACTAAGACGATAACTTAACAAAATATAAGTTATATAAGCTATGCAAAAAAATAGAAGGAAAGCATAGCAGTTATAAAAAAAATAAACACTTGAGTCCTAAATGCATGTATATGAAGGACCCCTAGGTTATAGTCTAGGCTTAACCTCCTACTTCTCTATAATCATTGGCTCTGATACCAATCTGTCACACCCCGCAAAGGCAGAAACGCGAGGTGCGACGAGAAGAGGAATCATCACAACACATTAGCGTTTATATAGAGAAACTAAACATGTACAAAAAAATACAAGGTATAGACACACAGTGTCATGAAAATACCTAAAACATCATCAAAATCTAAAAGGCGTTTGACTTAGCTCACACATCAATATCACATCACATAACATGTAGCACATAACGCACATTAGTCACATAATAGTCAATGCATTTACACTAACACATAATCACAGTAATTTAAAACTTAATTTAACACTTGCATTATTTCCATCCCAAGTTTAAAACACAGTAAAAAGTGGGACTATGTATCTCACCTGAATGCTCAAAACGCGGCTTCCAATTCCTATCACGTAACTATACAAACAAATAAACACGGTTACACGCGACCAAGATAAAAGCTCTAGTCCATGTAACACACATATGATGGATTTCTAAGGGTTTGATTAACCATCATGGGTCACCCCGACACCATGCCCAAACTTAACCACTTCATTATCACATTACACTAGTCAACTACAATTTATTCAAAAATGCAGAATTTTAGTGTATCTTTACCAACTTAAAAACCATACTTGCTGACCTTAATAAATTATACCAAAAATCACCTAAGTTCATTTATGAGTTTACTAACTACCTTGTGATTCCCAAGTACCCATTACATGTGCAACTATCCCAAATAAAATCAAACTTCAAAACTGTCCCAATTCGGATCTGATTGCACACTAAAAAGTATGGCCTTAAATATCATACTTAGACACACAATCAGAAGCTCTCCTTCTAGGGATTCTTTATATACATATTGAACCTAATCTTTGTAGATTGGCTAACCTTAATTCCACTTTTAAGTTAGGGTTTTACCTTCCCAAACATGACCTAATTCTGACCCGTATTTACTGTTTTGACAACTTTTCTTGTTTAGACCAATTGACCAACTTCCCGAACTCAAAATCATTCGAGGCTGGACTTTTTGAAAAATAGACTCTCTGAACTACAATTTAGACATAAGATTCATCAAAAGAAACGTTTTTATCAATGAGATATCATCAGTTGAACACAACCTTAAATTCTGCTCAACTCTAAATCATGTTTCAACACGATCTAACCCTAACCATTTGCACCCATATGATCCTAATTAAACCCTAAACGTTCTAGCATAATTAAAACATCCTTAATTACAGAAGTTTTTAAAACCCTAAAGATCCATCATATTAATTGTTACATGTTTTAAAGAAAACTAAACAAAAGCTTAATTGAAACATACCTAAACCTTGAATCTTGAAACACTAATTCATCAACTTGTTCTTGATAAAAAAAACTTTTTTTTTTCTTGTGAGGGATTCGGCGACCAAAGGGAGAGGAGGAGAGAAAATGATGATTTAAGGTTTTATTAAATTTGCATTTATACTAATAGAGTCCTAATTGTAATCAAATTTGTTTTGTTTTTTCCCTCTTTATCCAAAACCGGCCGAACACCCCTTTTATATATATATATTTTTATTTTTTTATTTAATTATTAATTAACTAATTATCTTAATTACCTTAAGTTTTCATAAAAACCTAAGTTAATTTGGGTAAATCTTTTCACATAAACACAACTACTTAACTTTCTAAAAATAAATTTTCATTTTACTTTTTCACTTTCTATATTTAGAAAGTCCAATATAATTTTCCATTTCACTCACTTCACTTATTTCCATTATGCTATATTTCCCATTAACTCTTAACACAAAATCATCAAATCATTGACGTAGCATTGCATGCTATACGCCAATACTTTCCATTATCACTAAACACAAACGCACTCAAAATGAGATGCCCATACACCTCAAAATGATATCATGCACCTATTCAAACCACTTAGCACACATATATAACATATAGCACACAAGAATCACACACAACGAACTTTTATCCATTTCTAAAGGTATTACTAACCTGATTAAATCACGGGTGTCACAGTATCCCCTCCTTGAGGAAATCTCGTCCCGAGATTTAACTAGCAGGCTCAACAACTTGGTCCACGAACAACTGTCGATACTTAATCCTCATCTGATCTTCGTGTTCCCAAGTAAACTCAGGACCACATTTTGAATTCCATCTAACTTTCACTAGTGCTATCTTCTTACGTTTTAACTTCTTAATTTCTCGTTCCATAATCTCTACAGGTTCCTCGACAGAACAAAGTGTCTTGTCGACCTTTATCTCATCCAATGACACATGCAAACTAGCATCTGCCAAACACTTCTTCAGGTTTGACACATGAAAGGTGTCATGTACACTACTCAACTCCTCAGGTAACCTCAACCTATAAGCTACAAGGCCAATCCTTTCAAGGATCTCAAACGGTCCTACATATCTCGGTGCTAACTTACCCTTCTTTTCAAAATGAACTACGCCCTTCCAAGGATTCACATTTAACAATACACGATGTCCCACCTCAAACTCTAATGGCTTACGCCTATAATCAATATAGCTCTTTTGACGATCTCTTGCCGCTTTGGGCTTTTACTTTACCAACACTACCTTATCAGTCGTTAACTCAAGTCCAGTCAAACTACACTCTTCAATCTCTGCCCATAGAACAGGCGACCTACATTTCCTTCCATACAAAGCTTCAAACGGAGTACACCGAATGCTCAAATGATAACTACCACCAAAATCGATAACACATGCCCTTATTATATCTTCCAAATTCTGAATCATACGTTCACTTTATCCATCCGCTTGAGGAAAGCAGTACTCAAATCCAATCGCGTCTCTAACACTTTCTGCAGCGTCTGCCATAACCACGAGGTAAATCATCCATCTCAATCTGAGTTGATCGTCGCCAGAATTTCATTCCTTGCTATTATCTCATCAATATAAATCCTTGCCAATTTCACATCTTGAAATCTTTGTGTATAGCTAGAAAATGAGCTAACTTGGTCAGTCTATTTACCATCACCCAAATCACATCATACTCACTACCTTGACCTTGGAAATTTAGTGATAAAGTCCATGGTTATTCTATCTCATTTTCACTCAAGTATCTCAGGCTGTTGCAGCAAGCTAAAAGTCTTTGACATTGCAGCCTTCACCCCTTAAACAAATCTAACAATTGCTAACATAGGTAGCTATATCCTTTTCTACACGTGGCTATCAATACATGTCTCTAAGGTTATAGTACGTCTTATCTGCTCCCGGATGTACCAAGTACCTTGATGCATGGGCCTCATCCATTACACTTCTTACCAATATAACCCAAATTCGATCCATAAAGTACAAACTCTCGTCTCCTTTTCTTTCCATCTGTTGATCTAAACCATGTAGCCTTTCTGCGAGTACGTTCTCTTGCTTGAACGCCTCACTTTGGGTTTCCAGTATCATTCCTCTTACTCGTCTTGATTTCACTCTCTCCTTTCTACTCAACGCACCACCCACTACATTCGCTTTATCAGAGTATCACACAAATCATTCTTCAATGTCTGAAAAGCCTCTTCTTGTTCTACGCTTTACTCATACTTCTGATTCCTCTCAGTTAGGGAAGTAAGGGGGTTCAACAATCTTAAAAAAAATCACGATGAACGTCGGTAGTAACCTGCCAATCTTAAGAATAATCATCCAATTCCTCACTGCCTCACTCTTACTCGGGTCCACGTGAATACGTTATGGTTGACCACGTGACCAAGAAAATGCACTTCTTCCAACCAAAACTCACACTTAGAAAACTTAGCATACAACTTCTCCTTCCTCAGTGACTCCAACACTAACTTCAAATGAACTTCATGTTCCTCCTTCGACTTTGAGTAGGCCAGAATGTCATCAATGAATACGATGACAAACCTACCTAAGTACGGTTTGCAAACCCGGTTCATTAAGTCCATGAAAACCGCTGGTGCATTGGTTAACCCAAAAGGCATAACCGTAGACTCAAAATGTCCGTATCTCGTTCGAAATGCGGTCTTTGGAATGGCATCCTCATGCACTCGTAGCTGATGATAACCTGACCGAAAATCTATCTTTAAGAAAGGACACGCTCCTCGTAACTGATCAAACAAGTCATCAATCCTAGGGAGTGGATAACGGTTTTTAACAGTTAATTTGTTCAACTCCCTATGATCAATACACATGCGAAAAGAACCATCCTTCTTCTTCATGAATAACACATGTGCTCCTCACGAAAAATGACTAGGTCGTATGAAACCCTTGTCTTGCAACTCTCGAAGTTGTTCAGACAATTCTTGCATTTCTAAGGGTGCTAAACGATATGGAGACTTCGTGACTGGCGTCACTCCATGAACCAAATCTATGCGGAAGTCAACTTGTCGTCGTGGTGGTCATCTACAAATCTTCCGGAAACACATCAATAAAATCTCGTACGACCGAAATGTCACTCAATTTTGGTTCATCTACCTTTGTGTTCATTAAGGTTTTCACGACTCCTTGAGTACGTTCACCATGAACCCGAAGTATCTCATCACCTTCCAACGGTATCCTAACCACCTTCTCATGACATATTATCACAAATTTACTCTTGGACAACCAGTCCATTCTCACAGTCACATCAAAGCTTACATGACTCAACGGTATCAACGAACTCCAAGGGTTACGAACAATCGAATAGGATAACAAACGAGCATCGAGTCAAAGGCTATAATACATATAGGGGATTCCACATACGCAAATAGTCGTGGATAAAATGACATAAAAATCCTTTTAAAGAAAGGATACGTATATGTACCGAGTGAACACACAAATAAAAGAAAAAAAATCAACATGCGTACCACGACAAAAGAACACATAAAAAAATCAATACAAAAGACAAAAATTCTTATACCAATTATCGACATTACTCGAAAGACCAAATTAAATAATGTTTTTATAGAAATCAATTTAAAATGAAGAAGTCACTTTAAGTATAAAAGTAATTTTAAATAATACATAAAATTGTCTTAAATGTTATCTTTGAAAAATTTATTCTGGTTGTCATAAAAATCTAGAGATGGTTTTTTAATGGTGTATCGTACTGAATCACTTTAAACTTGCTTTTTATAATAAAGTAAAATCTATTTACAAAGATCATTTTATACACAGTTTTCTCCAAACACCAACACAGTACTTCCAAAGGGTTTTTATGATTAGACATCAATTATAAAATATGTTACTCAAACAAAAGACACCATAATACCAAAAGGGATCGTAAAACACCGTACAGACACCAACATAATTCTATTGTTTGAAAATGAAAGAACATACCAGGAACCATATACTCAAAATAAAATCAAACGAACTCGTACAAGAAAACCCATGCAAGACGTTACGTACCCAAAAGAAAATGTAAGGTCTTATCCAAAATAACAATCAACGAAGCAAACCTAAAAGCATCGATACTAACACGTCGCCAACGGGTTACGAAAACCAAGAGATATACAACAAAGGAAGTAATGATCCACAATAATATGTTAGGAACAATTAGTCCTTAAAAGAAACGTTTGATACTCATACAAATAATCAATGCAACACGTCTATATCCGAAAGAGCAGATTCCGAACAACCAATATACATCGAGACGTCGAATAGGAAAAATCGGGTATCCTTACTAACAAAGTACGATGAAGGGATGCTAAGCTTAGACTTAGGAAATCCGAACAAACAACCAAGCAAATGAACAACCTCTATAATAGCAATACTAGGTATCCGTAAATACTAGGTAGAAGGGAAACTTACTATCTATACAACTCAACTTAACCGATCCTCCAATTAGGGTAAGAGAAAAATTATCTACCCATACCACCATCCTTATCATGAATACACATAAAAAACATACTACACTACCACCTAACAACCAAACACAAATAAATGCAATCATGGTCACAAGTCTACGTGTGTGATGCCTTTATAATTATGTTGGCCACCATAATTATAAGTGCCTCCTTTCACACGTGTATTTACTTCCAAGATTACCCATATCAATCATAATCCACATATAAGCACATATACCACATTACACATCTTAAACCACTCTAACTTAACACATAAAGGATGCTCCATCACATAAATACTTACTTATATCAAAATAAAATCGAAACGACATAATGGAATGAAAGTCTCGCAACAATTCCCAAAATCCAAAATATCCGAAAGAACTAATCAATAACAACATGACGAGGTAAAGGATGGAATAAACTTATGATGGGCCTCTCTTGGGTTTGACTTTGCCTCCATAAGAGTCACCCGACTTCGCGGGTCCAGCCCTACTACGCGCATCCGAAAAACGATCAATTATCCTATCTCCTTCGGTTACACAAGAGGCTCCTCTTATGGATCTTTATAACGCTTAAGTCGAGTTGAGAAAACGGTTCTTACGGGTGGGGGAAAAACATAGCTAAAATACTAAGAAAGTAATACATATCATATCAGATAATGGTAGACA
Source organism: Tanacetum coccineum (assembly GCA_026074375.1). Classification (NCBI taxonomy): domain Eukaryota; kingdom Viridiplantae; phylum Streptophyta; class Magnoliopsida; order Asterales; family Asteraceae; genus Tanacetum; species Tanacetum coccineum. The sequence goes on from BQNB010146573.1 coordinate 11,751, forward strand.
AAATAACTAAAATGACAGCTTAGCAAAATACGAAATATATAAGCTATGCAAAAATAGAGGGGAAGCATAGCAGTTATAGCATTAAACACTTAAGCCCTAATTGCATCTACATGAAGGACCCTTAGGTTATAGTCTATGCTCAACCACCTACTTCTCTATAACCAAAGGCTCTGATACCAATCTGTCACACCCCGCCAAGGCGAAAATGCGAGGCGCAACGAGAAAGGGGTTCATCACAACACATTGGCGTCTATATAGAGAAACTAAACATGCACAAAAAATACAAGGTATAGACACGCAGTGTCATGAAAATACCCAAAACATCATCAAATACCAAAAGGCGTTTGACATTGAAATAAAGGCAGTTCATGCCTATGTCATGACATGCAAACATTTAGACATTTCAACAAATAAGCCTAATAATGTTTATCATCCAAACAAATAGCGAAATCTAAATAACTAAAGTTCGCCAGCTGCCTACAATCCATCTAGCCACTTTTCTTAACCTTAATCTCATCTTGCTGAGTACCTGAAAATGATGCTTATACGTCAACACAATGGTTGGTGAGAAACATAGGTTTTTAGACACACATACTCAATCCATTATCAAAATCATTAACCAAATTACTGTGATTATAAAATAACACGTTTGCATGACAATTATGCTAACTAACATACAAGCTAACATGCAATTCAATCCAAATCCAATCAATCAAACACCAAGCAGACGACCTCAATCGCTCCTGGATCAATCCAATTCCATTTAGCCTATAGCTCAGACCGAAGATGCTCGCAAGTAACCCTCCTGACTAGGCAACATCTCAATATCACATAACCAAATCTCATTCCCTCTAGCTTAGATCGGAGATACCCGCAGGTAACCCTCCTGACTAGGAAACAATACCTTCCACTAAGGAGGCCGAAGATACTCGCAAGTAATCCTCCTGACTTAGCTCACACATTAATATCACATCACATAACATGTAGTACATAACGCACATTAGTCACATAATAGTCCATGCATTTACACTAACACATAATCACAGTAATTTAAAACTTAATTCAACATTTGAATCATTTCCATCCCAAGTCTAAAACGCAGTAAAAAGTGGGACTATGTAACTCACCTGAATGCTCAAAACGCAGCTTCCAATTCCTAACACGCAACTACACAAATAAATAAAACACGGTTACACGCGACCAAGCTAAAAGCTCTAGTCCATGTAACTCACATATGATGGATGTCTAAGGGTTTGATTAACCATCATGGGTCACCCCGACACCATGCCCAAACTTAACCACTTCATTATCACATTACACTAGTCAACTACAATTTATTCAAAAATGCAGAATTTTAGTGTATCTTTACCAAATTAAAAACCATACTTGCTGACCTTAATAAATTATACTAAAAATCACCTAAGTTCATTTATAAGTTTACTAACTACCTTGTGATTCCCAAGTACCCATTACATGTGCAACTATACCAAATACAATTAAACTTCAAAACTGTCCCAATTTGGATCTGATTGCACACTAAAAAGTATGGCCTTAAATATCATACTTAAACACACAATCAGAAGCTCTTATTCTAGGGATTCTTTATATACATATTGAACCTAATATCTGTAGATTGTCTAACCTTAATTCCACATTTAAGTTAGGGTTTTACCTTCCCAAACATGACCTAATTCTGACTCGTATTTACTATTTTGAAAACTTTTCTTGTTTAGACCAATTGACCAACTTCCCGAACTCAAAATCATTTGAGGCCAGACTTTTTGAAAAATAGACTCTCTGAACTACAATTTAGACGTAAGATTCATCAAAAGAAAGGTTTTTATTAATGAGATATCATCAGCTGAACACAGCCTTAAATTCTGCTCAACTCTAAATCGTGTTTCAACACGATCTAACCCTAACCATTTGCACCCATATGATCCTAATTAAACCCTAAACGTTCTAGCATAATTAAAATATCCTTAATTACAGAAGTTTTTTAAAAGCCTAAAGATTCATCATATTAATTGTTACATGTTTTAAAGAAAACTAAACAAAAGCTTAATTGAAACACACCTAAACCTTGAATCTTAAAACACTAATTCATCAACTTGTTCTTGATAAAAAAATCTTTTTTTTCTTGTGAGGGATCCGGCGACCAAAGGGAGAGGAGGAGAGAAAATGACGATTTAGTGTTTTATTAAATTTGTATTTATACTAATAGAGTCCTAATTATAATCAAATTTGTTTCTTTTTTTCCCTCTTTATCCAAAACCGGCTGAACACCCCTCATATATATATATATATCGTACTTAGTTAATTATTAATTAACTAATTATCTTAATTACCTTAAGTTTTCATAAAAACCTAAGCTAATTTGGGTAAACCTTTTCACATAAACGCAACTACTTAACTTTCTAAAAATAACTTTTCATTTCACTTTCTCACTTTTTATATTTAGAAAGTCCACTATAATTTTCCAAATTTCACTCACTACATTTATTTTCATTATGCTACATTTCCTATTAACTCTTAACACAAAATCATCAAATCATTGACATAGCATTGCATGCTATACGCCAATACTTTCCATTATCACTAAACACAAACGCACTCAAAATGAGATGCCCATACACCTCAATATGATATCATGCACCTAATCAAACCGCTTAGCACACATATAGAACACATAACATACAAAAATCACATACAATAACTCTTAGCCATTTCTAAAGGTATCACTAACCTGATTAAATCATGATTGTCACAGATTTCTAGTCACAAATGATAAAGATCAAAGACAAATCTTTAAAACTATATAATTCACAACGGGTCTTTCGACCTATACCGGTGTGAGTATATAATCAAAGTTTATAAGATTGGACACGATAGGATTTTAACATAAGCTTAAGATTAACAAGATCGTAATTATACCAAACGCTTATTCATTATATTATTTTCACCGAGTAATCATGAGAGATTTAGCCTCTCATGGCTATGAAGTTCATAACAAGATTAAGTAGATAAACAAGAAACATACTATGTCCGGGTAAGAATATGGATCAAACTCTACCCGTAACAAGTATAGAATCTTAATACAACCTTTTATTCTTCTAAATATTATGATGTTCTTCTTCGTTCTTCGTGGTTTGATCTTCAATCTTCAACTTCAAGTGTTTATGAAGTGAAATGATAGATGAGAGGATTGGAGATGATTTTGAGATATGGATTTGATGAAGAGATGAATGAATTGGCTTGAAATTCATTATCTATTTATAGGCTGATTGGGGGTCGAAGTGCGGCGCACAAAGATATTTGCACGGCGTACTTTGGTTAAGTCGGTGGGAAAATCATAAATGCTGCTTGGATGTGCGGCGCACAAAGGGAATGTGCGGCGTACTTGAGGTCTTTTTCAGCTTTGGTCCTTTCTTTTCTTCTATCTCGCTTTTCAATAACTATAAACACTTGAACTTTGTTCTTTTTGAGATCGGGATGACTTCAAGTGAACCTGCATATAATTCATGCTATTAGTATCGAGAGTTAACGAGAAATGATAAAATATATATAAATAACGCCACCAAAAACATGTATAATTAAGGCGTTATCACCTAGGTAGTGCCCAAAATGAGACACCCTCAATCTGACATGGTATACGTCTGTTAGTTCGGTCCTCCGGAACTAGTAAGCACTTAACTTACCCGAACGAGGATGTCAATCCCAATAGATCTATTTATAACACTCGCGCTTACTCAAAGTAATTAACGGTTCATGATAATTCGGGCATAGTGGATTATCGCGACTTAGGCTAATCTGTAATCATTTAAAAAAAGTGAAGTACTTGCGTCCATAAGTAAAAACAATCAATGTATCTCACCCCGAGATTTATAAAATAATGATAAACAAGTTAAAGCGGGGCTATAAACTCACCTTAAATTAAAGTATTGATTTTGGGGTAATCAACAAGGGAAAACGTCACAACTAGTACGAAACGCAACCTAATTAAATATGAGTCGATTTAGAATTATGCAAATGAAATGAGATGATGCAATATATTTTTATAACATTATATCACCACCTAATAGTTTGCGTTTTAGTTTTAAATGTCAAAATAACGTTTACGTTTAATTCGTCATTTTCATCCGTCATTATATACTCTACTATTATTTTTAAGTAGCCAATATAATACATCATACCTCGCTTACTAAATAATATTTTTAAAAGTTTACGACGCGTGTAAATAATATATATGCTTTTCTTAATAATTTTATAACTCAACGGACTCGAAAACGCCCGAAAATCCTATTTCAATTTCCAAACAGCACCCTATTTTTATAAAAATACATTCTGGTCCAGTTTTATAAATGTCATAACTTATTCGTTATAAAGATTCACGGAACGGGAGAATACTACATTTTTGCGTAAAGCCGAGCTCTACAAAATATCTTTTACAAACTTTTCCCGACTCGGACCCGAAAAGGGTCAAAACGCATTTTAACATGTCTGATCAGATTATAAATAAAACAGTTTTTTCCGGAAAACATATTAAACTTCTTTTGGCCATATCTCATTCGTTTTAAGCCTGATTTTAACGTTTTTTATATCACACGTTTGTATTTAAGTCTACTATCATATTTTTAAGGCCTCTGCTATTTAAGACCAGATTTACTGTCCGAAAACCTAAGTACCAAATCTAGACAACAACATTATATTTTCTATTCTACCACTTTAATTCATTTACAAGTTGCAACTCCATACAAACCTAGTCTCTGTTGGAATATGTTAGTTGGATTCGCATGTTATGCAACT
>BQNB010146574.1:0-16556 GCA_026074375.1 Tanacetum coccineum
AAAAGAAACCCTCTCCACATATGGAGAGGGTGTTGGTTGCATTTTCTTTCACTTGTAACTCACCTTTCTCTCTCTAATCTAAGCTTCCTAGTTTTCTTTTCTTCCTTTTCATCTTTCTAATAACCGGCTCACTTTAAAGCTTATTTAGGTTTGCTTATTAGTTGTGAAGGGTCATTATAACACCAACAAACATATTCATGATCCCCCTTAATTAGTGAGGGACATAGTTCGTGTCAGTATTGATGAGTTTGTTCTAATGGTTTCAAAATTTGACACAAACTCAGAAAAATATGTATACTGACACGAGACACATCATAATTACTACATAATGTACAAGTTTACAATATATACCACACAAGAAGTTTACAATAATTCCAGATTATAAAAGTAATTTTATAATCTATGAACAATAAAAATTACTGTTCATCAGCAAACCCCACTTATTAAAAATGTGATAATTTTGATAACAAAGACGTGGTCAAAGAAATCGCTAAAATCGGGATTAAAACGAACAAGTTATTGCATTTACGGGTATTACGACAATTAAATTTATAAAAGTAAATTTATAAAACGCCATGAACAGTAAAAGTACTGTTCATCAGAAGCTTATAAAATATAAAAATGTAATATTTTTATACATCATCTCAATACGAAGAAGTGGACGTAAGAAACACGAGAAACAGGTTTAAAACGGGAAAGTTATGCTAGTATTACTAAAACGATAATTATAAACGTTTTTACTCTATAACAACGATTTCTAAATTACAAATAGACGGTGATGAAGCTATATAGAATTATATGTGGTTATCAAAGTACTATATTACTAGGGATTTTCATAATAAGGCCTCTTCGGGGTGGCGTATTGACGAGTTGTTTGATTTATGAGTTAAAGTGTCCTAGCTCCTCATACAATCAATACATGACTCTTAAATTATGAGAAGCTTCCGAAGACGGTATGATGTAACTAACATTGACTTGTAATATGATGTTAGTTATCAAAGCGATTGAGATTAGGTGCTATAAGACATTTGTTAATTTAGGTTGCATTCGATCATTTACGTGACGCATTATCTGTGATATTTGGATTTTCAGTACTCGATGGTGTGTTTCATAGAGCAACATATTTTTACGATTTCACATGATTTATAACCTTGGGGTGGAAAACATGCTGTGTCTTTATAAATTGGACGAAAAGTGTATATTTTAAATTGCTTACGTGTTTGCCTAAGTAGCGTGTAACCCAAGTTGAGCACATTATCAAGAACTGTCAATTAGGGGGGCATATATGTACGTGTGGAATTACATTATGTCGTAGCGCGTTTGTTATTGAATTAGATCTATTTGGATGTGACCTCCCCATTCGGAGTGCTTAGCTATCACCGAGAACGAACGTTTAGCAAGTCGGATTTAGGATGTTAGGGTTGAATATCTGATCGGGCAGATGAGCAATATTTATTATTGCGAATATAATTGTCGGGAGCTTCTGTGTTGAGCTTGGTTAGAAAACGTAATCGGATTTTGTGATGTCTGCTTTGTTGCTTTATCACGGGGAAGTCTTGCGGTCCTGCATATATTATTTACTAACCTATGAATTCACCAATTTTTTTTTGACGTTTTTAAAGCATGTTTTAGGTGGTCAATAGGCACGAGTGCCAGATGCATTGGGACACTTTTGGTTATCACGCTAATGATTTAGTTGTAATTGTTTTTGGGAAATTTTTTTTTTTGTTATTGTCAATCTTTTTAATATCATAACCTGAACAAGTATGCTGTAGGTTTGTGTAACAAGTCTTTTATCAAATCCAATGTACCATTTTAAACGACTTTTCGTTCTTATATATCTTGTGCTATTGATCTATGAAGTGACACGCCCCGGACCCTTATTTCACTACGACCCAATTTGGGGGTGTTACACTTTTTTGTATGGCGATTTATACGCTTTTTGGTACAGCGATTTAAACGTCTTTTGATCCGACGATTTATACGCGTTTCTAGGCGGCGATTTATACGTGTCAGAGGCGGCGATTTATACGCAATCAGCCGACTCTTTGGCGAATTATAACGTCTCAATGGGGGCGATTTATACCATTTCGTTAAAATCACCGAAATTGAACCATTTTTGGTAAATTTCACCGAAATTGAACCATTTTCGGTAAATTTCACCGAAATTGAACCATTTTCGGTAAAATCAGAATTTAGCTAAAATTAATTTCGGTTAAGTCAATTCGGTGAAATTCAAGTTTGACTTTTATTGTAACACTTCATTTGAACTTTAAAGAAACGTAAACAAACAATAATTTCCAAATTAACAACAAGTTCATTCTTCACAATTTTATCTTGATTCGTACAATCCCGTGAAAGTTTCATTTCTTTTTTTGGTTTAATCAAGACTTGTAAAAATCAGTGGAACTTGATTTCCATTGCAACACAACTCAATCAACTTTATTCATTAAAACTTAAGATCTGATATCAATTCACAACATCAAAATGTCAAATACCAATAACAATGTGCAAACTCAAACATCAAGTGTTCTTCACAATGACACAGTTTCTTCATGTTCAACTTCTAAAGTTCAAGAGAAGACACAACTTTCAAGAAGTAGATGCATGAACAGTCTTAGAGAAATTAAGTCACCATCCTGTCAAGTTTCACACAGATACTTTACCTAGGTATTGAGTACCATGCCTATCTTCAAGAGAATTAATCTTTCAAGACTGGATTTATCGAAACAAATACTTACTAAGATTAGACTTTCTCAGACTGATTGCAAACCACTACTTTGGACAAAAACTACGAACCCAAAAAAAAAGTTTGAAAATGCTTTCAATTCAGAATTCAAAGAGCGTATGCAGAAATACACAAGATTTAATGCTCAATCCTTCCAAGATGCAATGATCTGTAACATGGATTCCATTGGGAAATACATGCTTGAGATAATTCTTCATCAACAACGGACTCTGCAATTGTTGAAACAAAAGAAGTTGATGCAGACACAAGGAGATGATTCAAATATAGTTCAAGCATTGATTGTTGATTCATTGAAAGTTGATTTAGTTATCATACAAAACACTTGTTCTGAGAAAGAAGACAATTACATTCTAAAGAATGCATACAGCAAAATTAGTAAGGTAAGCGCATTTGATTCTGCTACAAAGTTGTCATGCATCAATAAAGATGTCAAAAGCAAAATAGAAAGATGCTTGGCTATTTTACGTCTCTTTCATTCACACAGTCAAAGTTCTTTTCTAAAAAAGACTTAAAAGGCACTCGCATCGAACATGGATTCAAACGGGCATTCATGTCACTCTATGGTCAAGATGATGATACTTTCATAAGTACAATGTTCCTCAATGTCGATCAAATACAAAAGCAACTTGACAAAGACGATTTTCAAGAAGATGGATCCATGGCAGCCTTTTGGGTGGTAAACAGACAGTTTCAAAAACTCATTGATTCACAGTTTTCCTTGGATTATGATAGTAATGACCAGAAATTATTTTTATAAACACTGGAATCGAAGTTAAACAATTCCTGAGGACACATTACTTCAACAATGGGTAATGTTAAGAAGTATGTTGACTGAAAAGAACATGTCATCAAGACAGTAGTGATAGTACAAGGGGTGAATAAAACGACAGACTGCAGAAGCGAGAGAGTGAGATGCTTTCGAGTAACAGAAGTGATGCTGATTTTTGTTGTCACAAAAAAGAAGTGGAAAAGAATCAGAAGTGAAAAGTTGAACACGCGCAGGTAGAGAATGATACAGATGCTGATGATGCAGATATCAGACACATATATGACCAAGAGCCAATGGCTGAGGTACAATTGACTGTGAATGTAATATCTTTGCCTATAGGACACAGCATTTATGAGCAACCTGAAAATCATAAATGCAGGTAGGTTTGGACAGTATACATGAAAAATGTCATGTTAAAGTCCTTTTTGCCTTAATTAATCAGTGATAACAAGACAACAGAATTTTCAAACAATCTCTCGATGCTGAAATATTTTTCTCAAAAAGACCGATTGCCAATTTCAAATAAGTTTTTTCAAGAATAAAGCACATTGTATGCTCATTTAAACATTAATTATCATAGTCAAGCTTTAAAAATCAGGGTAAACATGTCACAATTTGAATGAAACAAGTAATAAAAAGGGGGGGGGGGGCCATACAGGAATTAAAAGGAAATAGATGCTTATGAAACAATAAACATCGAATTAGAACATAGTGTTGCTAAATTACTTACAGAGAATGAGCATTTAAGTAAGGAAAATGAGACGGTAAAAACGCATTACAAAGATTTGTATGATTCTATTAAAATAATGAGATCTAAGACTATAGAACAGACAATTTCTTTGCTTGCTAATAATGTGATTTAAAGCTCATATTCAAGAAAGAAAAGTTGTTTCGCCAAATGCTGCTTTAAAAAAATGAATTACGAAAGTTAAAAGGTATTAGTCTGTAGATTACTAAGTTTGCAAAAACTTCGTAGTTCTTGAGGGGAAACCAGTTTACAATCACTCAGAAACCAATCAGTTGTTAGACAACCGAATGCATTTAAATCTAAAAGACATCAAATTTCAAAACCGCGGTTTGCCACCCAAGTTGATGTGAAAAACAATTTGTCAAAACCATCACTCAACATTATTTTACCTTATAAGAGAAGAGATATCCGCTTTTGCAAAACCTTATCAAGTGATTGCATCTAGCGAATCTAGGAATAGTTCTAAGAACATGCCAAGATTTAGTTCAAATGACATGGTTCATAATCACTATCTAGAAGAAGCTAGGAAAAAGACATAAGAAAGAAATAGGAATTCAAAATCTAGTGTGATGCATACTGCTAGTCTACAAAACTACTAAAGGTAGCAAACCAAAACCTAGGAGCAACAATCAAACAACTAGGAGTTTACATGTATCTAAGAGTAGTTGTGTAAACCGTTAACAACTATGCCCATAGCAGATCACTGTAAGAATTCTAATTCTTTCTCAGATTCCAAACACTGTGTGTCTTTAATGAAAATCATGATGCTTGTATAACAAAAATCCTAAAAGAAGTGAATTCTCGTGCTAAGATTCAATCCAACAAGACTAGAAGTTAGTCCTTGTTTTTGTTTTAATCAACCGTTAATTATTTTAAGTTGCAAGTGTGTTCACCGTTCATCGTTTTTAGCTCTCCAATTGTCAAAAAAACTTAAGTACTTCATCAACAACAACGATTTCAACAATAACAATTATCATTTCGCGGTTTCTTCTTGATTTTGTAAAATCCTGTAAAAGTTTATTCTTTTCTCGGTTTAAATCATAGATTTGTAAAATCCCGTGAAGTATAATTTCTTTCTCATAACCACAACACATCACTTTATCCATAAAAGATCTTACGTTCTCATTTCACATCACTTTTGCAATGTCGACTCAGCAAGACATCAATGCTATTAGAGCATAACGACTTGCAAACACATATGATCCTTTGGCATTAATGGCAAACACTCAGACACCGTTTCACCCAGATCAATCATCACATATTACCTACATACAACATCCACAACCCAACAACAACTTTGTCTAACAACCTTCATTCAACACGAACTACATGCCACAACTAATGCAGAATCCCGAAGACAGTTCAGATCCCACAACTGCAATGAACACGGCACTTGCTTTATTGGCTAAAGCATTCAAAGTCAATACCATACCAACAAACAACAACCAAAGAAGTTCATTAATCCCCAGCAATAGTCAGATTGCTCAACCGGGTATGAATACGAGCCAAGCCATCAAGATGCAAATGGTTGATGACAATGTTGGAAATCAGGTAAGACATAATATAGTTTAGAATCCGGGTATTCAAATTGTTGAAAATATGAAGGGGCTTAATGTTGTTTCAGAAATTGCAAATCAGTATGGGAATGGAAATGTTGAAACAGCACCGACTGAGGGTAATGGTAATGGTATCAATGGTAATCCGATAAGGTGTTACAACTGTCGAGGAGAGGGTCATTATGCCAGCAACTGCACAGTAAAGCCAAGGAAACGGGATGCTGCTTATCTTCAGCAACAGCTGCAGATTGCTCTAGAGGAAGAAGCAGGGATCCAAAGCACTCAAGAGGAATTTGAGTTCATGGCTGCTGCAGATGCTTATGAAGAAACTGAGAGAGTAAAAGTGAACTGCACTTCAGAGGATACATTGCAGCAAGCATCCACATCTGGAACTCAGTCTGACAATGCTCCCGTCTATGACTCAGATGGATCAACTGAGGTACCCAAAGATGAAAATTGTTATGATCATGATATATTCAATATGCTTACTCACGAAGTGCAGTATACTGATCTCCAAACTGAGCTTGATCGTACGAAAGAAAAACTTGAAAATTGCATTATTAAAAAGGAAAAAGAATACGCTGTTCTTTGGAATAATTGGTACACAAAATGTGAAGAATGCAAATATGACAAGATTTCGTATGATAAAGCTTATAATGACATGCAACAAAAGATCGAACGGTTGCAAGCTCAGTTGGGAGATCTCAAGGGTAAGAGTAGTGATACTCAATGTGCATCAAATACCCTTGATCCGGTGTCTCAGAAACTTAAAGATGAGAACGTATCACTAGAATTTCAGGTTCAGAATTATGCAAAAGAGAATGAACATCTTAAGACCACATACAAGAACCTGTTTAATTCTATCAAAGTGACACAAGCTCAGACCAAATCAATAATTGACTCTTTGCAAAAACAATTGTATGACACCATCTATGAAAATGCTAAGCTAAGAGCCCAGTTATTTGATAAGGTTTCTGAACAAAAAGGCACCACAAAAGGTACGAGAACGAATACTATGTTTACAAAGCAATCAATCTTGGGAAAACCACCTTCTTCTTCTTATAAACCAAAACTTTATTTTGTCACTCCTTTTCCAAAATCCTCGGTTCTCCCCAAAGTTGATAAGACGAATGCTTTGTCCAAACCAGTCACTTCAAACTCGGCACCTGCCACACGAGAATCAAAAGTTGTGCAAGCCAAACTTGGCACCTGCCAAACCAGTTATTTGATAAGGTTTCTGAACAAAAAGGCACAACAAAAGGTACGAGAACAAATACTATGTTTACAAAGCAATCAATCTTAGGAAAACCACCTGCTTCTTCTTATAAACCAAAACTTTATTTTGTCACTCCTTTTCCAAAATCCTCGATTCTCCCCTAAGTTGATAAGACGAATGCTTTGTCCAAACCAGTCACTTCAAACTCGACACCTGCCACACGAGAATCCGAAGTTGTGCAAACTATTAATGTGATTGCCCCTAGAATCTTTAGGACTAATCCTTCTAAGACCTTTAGGGTAGATAATGTTGTTCCTAACAAACCCGTTAAAACAAGCATTAGGATAAAACCAATCACTGTTTCACAACCAAATGTTATTCATAAGCAACAAGCTAATTCTGACTCAAACGGTTTTTCTTCTACCAGAGTAAACAACACTGCTAAGACTAGAAGAGCACATCTAAGTCTAAGAGTAGTTGCCTCTCGAATAACGTCTATAAAATAGAAGAAAACGATAGGAATTCCCAAATTCCTAAGAATCAAAAGCACATGTCATCTGAATGTAATAACATTACGCTTGCCATTCAAAATGATAAATCTGAAATTGTCTATGTTATGTGTAAGAAATGTTTAGTTACTGCCAATCATGATGTCTGTGTGCTTAATTATGTGAATGACATGAATTTTTGTGCTGATAACCAAAGTGCCAATGTCTCAATACATGAAAATCAAAAGAAACATAAGGCAAATGCCAAGAAACTGAAGGAGTTAGGGTCCAAAGAAAGTATTGCTTCATCTAGGCCTAGCAAACCTAGAACTTGTCTTTCTAGGTTGATTCCAACTGGAAGAATATTGATTCCAACTGGAAGAATATTTTCCATGTGTGGAAAATTAACTGCATCCAGTAACACCGAGAATAAGTCTAAAAAATCTATGCGTGACAATGCAAGTATTTCTAATCCCTCGGAACCTTCAAGCAAAGGTTTTTCGAATTCCATTTCTCTTCTTGGCAGGTTATCAAGGCTAAGGAAACATCATACTTTTTTCTATCCGATTGTTGTTCTCTAATCTCCATGTCAATGGCTTATGTACACTTCAGTGCATAACCCGAGTGATCGTGTCAATAATATACGTAATAATATCCAAAGTATAGAAAATTCCAAAACTACCCTTGAGGACAAAGGTAGTAGGAATGAATTGACGACTTAATCAGAAAGATAGTAACTATCTGATTCACTCTTACCGTGTTGTCTGCTTTGAGACGCTCCGGTAACGAGAACGGCTAGTACAGCTGCGAAACCCTGTCAAGAAGATTCATATGAATTCTATCTGATCACAGGCAGTATTTATACTGATTAACGGGGAACCGTGGTTATTGCAACCGTATTCGACGAAGTGACAAAGACACTTTCGTCCATATCTGTTGTTTATCACTAACCTTTTAAATGCAGATTCAAACGTCGGTGTTGCAACCATGTACCAGCGAAGTCGGATTCATTACCACATACTCATACTCGAGCTCTAAAAGTCAATCATTTAGCATCAAGAGTGTTGATCCTAAACTTCCTCAAAGATCTTCAAAGTCAAATCAAGAATCGTATTTTGGGGAGATTGTTAGCCTTATGTTCATATAAGTCAAACAAGAATGCAATAAGTATGAGTATGTCGGTCAAGAGCACAAGTTGATCAAGAAAGTCAAATCAAGATGATTCAAGTCAAGGAGATGATGCAAGATGAAAGATCTCAAGAACTCAAAGTCAAAAGAAGAAGGCTCAAGATCAAGATCACATAAACAACACCGAAAGAATGTCATCAGTCGTCTAAAGCATGAATGAACAAAGCCATTACAAACAAGAAAAGACAAAGACAAGACCAAAGAAGGCAAAGCTCAAACGTCATATCTTCAACATTGGGGAAGATAAAGTCAAATCAAGATGACCTCCATCAAGAACGTCAACGTTGGGGAGATCAAAGAAGACCTCAACATTGGGGGAGATTGTTAGCCTTATTTTTATATAAGTCGAACAAGAATGTTATCGGTCGTCTTAGTCGTAATTAGTGTTGTTATGTAATAGGCTAGTCATTAAAATAAGGAACACATATGTCAATTTTTTGTAGGGTGAGAATAATTGATTAAATGTGAGCAAATAGGCGGATTAATAACGGATACGATCTTTAATCTATAAGTGTGTTCCCAAACCTCGCATGTGCAAAACTCTTTCATAATATGGTGCATATGTGTAGGGGGAGCTTTTTGGTAACTCTGGAAATTCTCAATGTGTCTTAAATGATTTCTAAGACAAGATGATTGATTTTTATCAAATGGTTTTATGTATCTTCATGGCAATACCTAATGACCGACCAACTATTGTTTCTCAAGGAGTTATAAGGCTGCTAAGGTTAGGTATATTCATTCCATGATCTAGCCAGAACCGGATAGATCTACCCAGGAACACTCCATTAGATAGAGTAAAAGTCCTAGGTATGATTGAAAAAAGGAGTAAAGTAAGAATGGGAAGAATGCCGACTAAGACAGAGCTAGCACTGGAACAATCCCAACAAGGTGTTGGTTATGAAGTCTTGGTAAGCATTTAAGGGGTTGAAGAATGAAAAAGAATTGTAAGTATAAAAGGTGTAAAGAAAGAAGCCATCCATACAACCTTAGGCAGAAACCGAGTCAATGCATAATCTATCGGTAATCACAATGATGATTATGATATTGAAGACAAGTCGTCATGAACCCAGTGATGCAATGCACAACCCTCCCTAGCCACTCAAGGTCTCTAAAAAGACACTTGTTTCATTTCTCACGGAGTACAACACGCTTCTATCGACTTTCTCATTCCGAGATCGTTGATATTGACAAGGTGGCAGTCCGCTCCAGCCTCCGACTACCAAATAACAAATGTGCACTTATAGAGTCTAAATCCAACGAGATCCATCAAAAATCTCTCTAGGATACAAATTCGAATATACAAAATGTCGTACATCATTATACAACATTTGGTATCAAAGATTCCTACGCATTATCCTTGTGATAATTGCCAGAACATTCAGAGTGATACTCTTTAGTACTCACAGTGATGAATGGAAATCCTGCTTGAGCCATCATCAAACAAGCTCTTGGTAGGTGACTTGTGAGATTATATAATAATCAAGCTTGTGTCAACTGGATATTGATTTTGGTCCATTATATGAATTGACGACTTAATAAGTCAGAAAGTAACTAACTGATTCACTCTTACAGTGTTGTCTGCTTTGAGATGTTCCGGTAATGAGAACAAGCAAGTACGGTGAATCTAATGCAATCGAGTTAGAGGATCTAACACTTTGAGCTGGAAACCCTATCAAGGAGATTCTTCTAAATTGAATCTACCTGATCACATGTATAGTAGTCATACTGTAAAACGGTCCTTACAAAACCAGAGGTTAATGTAACCGAACTTAAGACGAATGACAAAGCCATATTCGTCCATATTTGTTGTTTATCACTAACATCAATTTTCAGGTATAAGGGACGGCGTTACAACCTCATTCTAGCTGAGTCAAGATTCAAGACCTCATGCTCATGATCCATCAACAAAGATAAATTCATGATGAAAATCTCAAGTACATGTTTTTAAGTCTTCCGCAATCTCTGATGTACAAGCACTTCCTCTAAAGAACACCATCGTCAAGATTACTCATGTAGTTTTAGTAATCATGTCAAAGAACATATTGAGGGAGATTGCTAGCAAGCTTTCAAGACAATGAGCATGAGGGTAACGACACAAGATCGCAAGGCGGCATAAAGATTCAAGGATAAAGATTCAAAGATCTTAATAGTCATGACAAATCAAGGCCAAAGACCACGATATCAGTATTTTGTCAAAGTATATCAAGTTAAAGATCAAGATCCATGATCACAAGCATGCAAAATGAACTTCAAAAGAATTCCCAAGTCTACAAGGTTCCAAGACTTAAGACGTCACAAGAAGTAAAGCCTACGTGCAATGACCACCCCTTAGGGGGAGATTGTTAGACCTAGTTTTATATAAAGTGATGGTCATTAATATTCCTGAACCTTGTATTAGTCTAGTTAATGATCTTGGGAATTCTATAAGCTAATTGGGCCTAGTTATGGGCTTTAAAGCCCATTAGTTATCAAGCTCGGCCTTGGAAGCCCACTTAAACCCAAGGCTAGCCCAAGTACTCAACTATATAAAGCCCTCTCCTCATGTGGAGAGGGTGTTGCTCATTTTGTTTTCTCTTAATGTGTAGCCATTTTTCCTTTTGTTATTTCTCTCTCTAAACATCTCTCTCTCTAGTTCTTCCTTTTAATTTCGTGTGTGTGTGATTTGATAAGTCTATCAGTAGCTTTAGTGTCATGAGCTTAGGGCAATCATAATTACATTTTGTGATTTTGTATGTGTTACATTATTTCACGCATTGAACTCTTGCGGTCCTACATTTATACTTACATAAACCTATGAATTCGCCAACTTTATGTTGATGTTTTAAAGTATGTTTTTCTCAGGTCAGTAACTGCAGGCTAATTGGTTAGCATTTTGGGAGCATCATTTATGAGTCACATTTGGCTGTCTCACATCACGAAAGATTTACTGCATTACTTTTGAACATTTGGTTATGTATTAAAATCTTTACGCTTTCATATTAGTGAACTCTTTAAATATGGTGCTTTTGTAAAAACTCTGAAATTAAATCAAACGTTATCTTTCAAACGAATCATATAGAGGTCGTTCTTTATCTATCTTGTGCTTATGTATTATGAAGTAATGCCCCCGGTTTTCATTCCGCTGCCACATATTTTAGGGGTGTTACAATAGTCATTGTGCAAGTTGGAAAAATTAACACGGGTACGAAAGCTTTAGCCAATAGAATCTTGTTTACAAAAATATGAACTGCGTAGGTCATATAAAAAATATTAGTTGCACATTTTCTTTGTGCTTATGTTCTTGTTTACTCCATTATTTAACTGATATGATAGGGTTTTTACACAAGACACTTAACTGAATTGATGATGCACTATGTAATTTGTATGTTGTGTCTGTTTGGAGTTAGAGTTGTGAACATGTTTCTTATTAAAGCTGATACTTGACTAATACTGTTTTTTTGCCATGTTGCTATTATTGTCTGTCATTTCCAATGTTTATTTTCCATACTGACTTATCTCGATTTAATGTTTTCTTTAGAATGCCGCAAAGTAATTTTGGGAAGTTGAAACCTATAGAACAAAATAGAATCTTTGAAGCCAATGTGTACCATAAATGGATAGCCCGAGATGTTCCAAAGGAAACATTGATTGCCTATTACTGTTTGTTGTTTGATAGGAGGTACATTCGACGAATTTACATATTCAACATCCATATAAGCTACTATTATATGTCTTATGACTTATTAATGTGTATAGGACAATGGCATACAAGATAATACAGATGCTGATGATATTAGGTGCTTCAATTCTATCAGAGAAGTTGGCTCGACCTATAGAATTTTTTATTTCAGTTATGACGCACAAGAAAGAACCAACAGACTCTTGCGAACAAGATGAGCCTTAGATTTGTGAACAAAACTCTTGAATATATATCAGCATCTGAATTTCCAGACCACTTCTTTATCTTCATATTAAATAATCAGACTAACTTTAAGATACCTCATCCAGCTTGTCAGCGTCCTGTTCTAACACGTAATACATAACTATATTATCCTCCTTTTGCAGACAGAGCATCTAACTTAAATATTCTTTATGTTGCCATTTTATGTAGGTTATGTCAGATTAGTGGGAGAGCTTATGTAAGCTGTGTTAGATCAGTGGGAGAGCTGATGTAACACTGCAAAGCTGGGTTTTTATGATTTTAGTACAAGAATGCCACTAGATAGTTTGACTATGACTTTATATGTTTGAATGTTGTACTATGATTGGTTAGTCAAATGAATGGTTTTAGAAAATATTATGTGTCACAATTATAAGAGAAGATGACTTAAAGGACGATAGTGTCAAATGGCCAAACTTACTTTACTAACTTATCCTAACTAGTATTTCCCAAGATCTTCTACATTTCTCTCTAAGGTTCTAGTTTGGTAAGTGTCGACTTAGAGAAAGAAAATGGAGGGGAAATCATGTAAGGTAAATGATGAGTTGATGAGGAATCAAGGTCTTAATCAAGGGTTAAGTCTATAGCAATGATCATACAAGTAAGTTATTTTTTATCTTGAGTTAATTGATGAATTATGAGTTAGGGTTCATGTATCCAAATTTGGGTATTCTGGGTAATTATTATTCAAAAGCAAGTTTTGAGGTATTTATAATCACACGGTAAGTTGTAATAATTGGTATTAGTAAAATTGGAGATTTTCATCATATGATAAAGATATGATCATATGATGTTAAGGAATAATGAAAAGTGTGTAAATAGGTTATGTAAACCCTTATTTTATATTAATAATGTTATTATGTTTTTGGCATAAGTCCCTTTGATGGGTAATGATTTGAATTGGGTGATTTTGAGGGTTATTTCATATGATCATGATATGATCATATAAAGGTTAATAATGAGATGGGTATGTCATAGATATGACTAGAAACTATTTATTTGTTAAGTATATAAAGTGTTTATGAGGTGTGATGATTATGGCTTTGGAAAGGAAGCTTTAGATGATAATGATGAATTGTAGGTAAACTTAACTTGGAGCTAAGGTAAGTAAATTGGTTATAATATGAGATTATATTAATTTTATCATATATGTGTTATGTCAATAATGTTAATGAAGGTTTAGAAAGCCTTAGTTTAGATGCTTGGACTAAGAATAGATTAAAGGCTTGTTTAGCAAAAGTAGCCAAGCTTGTGGTTAAGTCAATTTTAACCCATATAAGGTATGTAATATTTTCGTAATTATTGGAATGGTAAATGGTGTTTTATGGGTCTATCATGTGAGGATGCCACAGATGCCTGATATGATTAAATTAATATATGCTGTTTATTATTGGCCAATTTCCTACTAAGTGTTTCGCACTTATGGATTTAGTATATGAAGAAGAATAAAGGCTTAGATGAGATCATCAGGCACGGGTTGGAAAGTGTATTTGCTTGAAATTTGTAAGCATAATGTAGAATGCCGAGCTCAATCATAGTTGAACTCCCGATTGCCAATTGTAGGTAATTCTCTTGTTAGAATAAATTGGCAATATTGCATACGAGATAATCAAAGCTCAAATAACTTTGTTGCTAGTCTCCACCATCATTCCAAGATCACCTTGCCAATTCTTGTAGATCATTCATTCAATTTACTTTTCATCCTTCATTATTGTATAAAGAGTTGATAGCATTGGGTTGGTTCTACCTTTGTTAGAACCCAGTATTCAGCTTTATACCAAAAAAGTGTGTAAGCGACGTTATGAGGATTCTCCGCCGGATAAAGGAGATTGGTGATTAGTGTTTACGAACTCTCGAGTAGGTGACTCATGGAGTGGAGTAGGGCAAGGAAGGTGTCCTTGTAGCCAACCCACTATAAATACTTGTGTCGTGGTTCTATCTCTTCTAACTTTATCTTTACTTTACTTGCACTTAATATTTAGTTCAGAGTTCGTAGATCAATTAATATCATCAACTTCATATATACTCGATCTATAACTTTTAAAACATAAATTTAAATCGGTAAAACTATTCAACCCCCTTATTATTTTCCACAATTGGCATCAAGAGCAAGGTCACTAAAGCTTTTTTAAAATATATTATATTTTAAATCTTAAAACGATCAAATGGATTCAGAAAACTACAAAGAGGGTCAATCTATGCAAAGACCAGGTAACCTCTCTTTAAAGCTAATTGATTTATCTATTGGAAAAATATATTTAAAACTTATGTGAAGTCTAAAGATATTAATCTTTGGCATATAATTGTTAATGGTGATTATAAACCTACAACTTCAAATTTGGTAACCAGTAAAGAGGAAACTATTCCTTATGATAAACTAAAATACAAAAACAAAAAGATGCTTTCTAAAAATAATGAGGCCAATATGGTCTTATATAACGCTTTGCGTAAAAACGAGTATGAAAGAATATTTATGTGTAAAACGGCTAAGGATATTTGGAACTCTCTTGCTATCACTCACCAAGGTAACAAACAAGTTAAGGATAATAAAATTGATTTGTTTGTTCAACAATATGAACAATTTTCTATTTTCGATGATGAAAATATTGATTGCGCATTGTTAGATTTAATACTATAATTACATCTCTAAAAGCACTTGACGAATCTTTTTCAATTCGTAATCATGTTAGGAAATTCTTGAGGGCTCTTCCAACCAAATGGCGTCCAAAGGTGACGGCTATTGAAGATTCCAATGACTTGTCAACACTACTTTTAGATTAACTCATTGGTAACTTGAAAGTCTATGAAGTAGTGCTTGAAAAGGACTCGGAGGCTTCCAAAAGTAAGAAGGAAAAATACAATTTGTTGGCTCTAAAGGCTAAGAAAGTGTCAAGTGACAAAGAAGCCTCATGTTTGGATAGTGATGATGAGGAATATGCTATAGCGGTTATGGATTTCAAGAAATTCTTTAAAATAAGAATAAAATTCATCTGTCAACCGTACGACGACAAAAAGACCCTTCGAAAAGCAAAGGACGAAAAGAAAGGAAATGAATATCGTAGGTGTTTCAAGTGTGGCGATCCGAATCACTTCATAAGTTATTGTCCCAAACACTCCTACAATGACCAAAAGGCTTTCATTGGAGGATGTTGGAGTGACAGTGATGAAGTTGATGATCCCAA
Source organism: Tanacetum coccineum (assembly GCA_026074375.1). Classification (NCBI taxonomy): domain Eukaryota; kingdom Viridiplantae; phylum Streptophyta; class Magnoliopsida; order Asterales; family Asteraceae; genus Tanacetum; species Tanacetum coccineum. The sequence goes on from BQNB010146574.1 coordinate 15,816, forward strand.
GAAGGATGAGATATGTCTCATGGCTCACGACTCAAATGAGGTACTTTCCGACACTCCTTATTATAGTATTTCCTTAGATGAAGAATCCTTGCAAAATGAATATAATAAGCTATGTAAAATTTATCTTAGAATAATCAACAAAAACAAACATCTAAAAATTTAAAATGAAATCCTAGACAATGAGGTTAGTAAACTTAAAGAAAGGCTAAAGCAACTAGAGAAAAATAAGGCTATTAGTGAAGAGTGTGAATCGTGTAGCGACCTCTATTCGGAAATTGATTCACTCTCATTAAAGCTCGCTAAGTTTGAAAATAGTAGTTACTTTTAACAAGAAATGATTGAAAATGTAAGATTACAAAAAGATAAAAAGGGTCTTGGATTCACAAAAGATAAAGCTTCGACTAGCAAAATAAACACGGGAAAATAGGTCAAGAAAGAACCAAAATGCTTTATGTGGAACCGGCTTGCACGATACCCTATGCAAAGGTACCGACTAGTGAAAAAGGAAGGTACTAGGGTACTATATCAGCAGATGATACTTCAAAACCAATTTTGAAAAATAGAAGTGAGTTTGTCCAAGTAATTAAGAAAACTTCACCTAGTGCTACTGTAGGAAATGTCAAACAAACACCATCTTTAAAACTTGGTCAAGGAATTGGAAAAAGCAAAATCCAAACAAGACCTAAAATGCCTCCTAGGAGACTGGTATGTGTTTAATTACACATACCTTTTACCTTTAAA
>BQNB010146575.1:4444-16556 GCA_026074375.1 Tanacetum coccineum
GAACAGCCAATTAACATCACTTGTTGCTAAAATTTTCTCATATCCCACGTGATGTACAATTGACAAATTCCATTAGCACTACTTTTATAAAACCAACAGTTTTGTCGTTTCTTCATTCCATGGAATATTCAAACCTTATGCACACAATTGTTGACCATTATGATTCAATCTTTTATCACACGTAAAGCTAATACATCAAAAACCTTATCATGACTAGTCCTAAAAGCACGATGAATCATTGTTGTTTCTTGTTTTGAAAACGTGACATGCTCACAGAAATAATATTCAATCATTATCAAATTACGAACACGTGATATGTACCTTTGATTGATTTGTTCACGTGCCCCACGACAGAACCATATTCTCACACCGTTAAACAAAAAGCTTCGTACCAATGAAAATAAACCAATGAGATCCGAAATAAAAAACTTTTCTGCAGCAGTTTTATAAAAATCATATCTTTAATTTGAAGAATCAAATCAAAGATCGCTCCGGTCAGATCCTTCCTATATATGTATAGAACCTCCAGTTAAAATTTCGTGACGATCCAACGGTTAACGAACGATTTACCATTGTTTTACCACGGCTGCCCAGAAAGTGACGAACATAAAAACCTTAAACGGATTTTTAGAATTCTTCTTCGTTCTTCTACCATAAAACCTTGTAGATCCTAGATATCGAGAGCAACCCGCTCTGATACCACATGTTGAAAATCGTTTAGCCCATCTAGGATCGTTTTACAGATAATATTGAACACGCAGCGGAATAATAAGAAAGCAATATTATCAAACAAGGTTTTTCATTCAAACGATTCCTATTTACCCCAACCTATAATAAACGATTCCTATTTACCCCAACCTATAACATGGGGCTACACCAACTAATTATGGTGTACTAACTAACTAACTAACTAGACTCTCATTGGGAGAGTTCTATGTATGATGGATAGATTAATTATCAATTCTACGACCTAGGATCTCTTTATATACTAGAGATTCCTAGGTTTACAAGAATCCTAATTAACATAGAAGTCCTACCTTTTGCACTTTAGTCCCTCCATACTTTGAAGACTTCTTTAATTGCGACTTGATCCTTCTTATTTCCTTCTTGTTTGATTCTTGTTTCATTCTTGTATTTACTTTGTCTCATCAAATCAATTATACTGGAATGTATAATTCCCAACAATCTTCCCCTATTTGATGATGACAAAACAAATAAAGTCGTGTACGAACTTCCCCTTAAATAGAGAAGTTGAGATGTAATCATCTCCCTGAATGAAACAAAATCTTCCTTTGTAGATAGCTTCCCCTTAACTTATGATCATGCCACCACACATAATAAGATGCAAATCAATAAACTTGTAATCTTCTTCCCCTTTTTGTAATCATCTAATAGGGGTCTTCTGTAGAAATGCAACTTGGATCATAACAGCTACAAATCATATACCACAACTACTAATCCAGCCTTCCAATACTCAAAATACCCTCCATGAAGCATAATACGAAAAATGACTTTGAGCAGTAGAAATATAAACTAGCAGTAGTAATAAAGATCAGCAGTAGTAATGAAACACTTCCCCTTAGTGGTCATGATTGATGTGTTAAAAACCCAATTTTTAATAATACGCTTTTTCCCCTGAAACCCATATGTTTACCATCTCTTGAATCTCGAACTCTGTAGGCTCTATGTAGTGATCACTGATGAAGAAAATAGAGTATAACGAATTTGATGAAGAAGTAGAATCTCCCAAACTTGTGTCTTATATCCTGTTTATTCACATGACGTCGAGTCTCATACCTGCTATGTATAAGTAGACCTATGTCTCTTGACAAAATCCTCATTCCTCTATTAAATGAGACACTGAGCACAATAACGTAACTCTTTAAAGTAATAGCAAATGTACGTAGTAAGCATCATAAGGTAGATCATACACCTTTGCTAGATTTATCAAGTCTTCGTCACCGGGCCTTAGTAATCACGACCGAACAAGTTTCTTCTTAAAAAGGTGACTATTCCTTTAAGATATGACAATGAACACAAAACCTTTGAACATCAATTACAAACATCAAATAAGTAATAATCAAATGTCCTTCTTCAAATAAATCTCTAAAACGAGCCATAAACAACATCACGTTCAATATCCAAGACGCAGTCTGTGTTTAGTTTCTTCTTCATTCTTCTACCATAAAACCTTGAATATCCTAGATTCAAGAGCAACCCGCTCCTGATAACCACATGTTGAAAATCCGTTTAGCCCAATCTAGGTATATAAAAACCATTGATACATGAAGCACAGCGGAATAACAAATAAGAATATCAATGTTATCACAAGGTTTTTATTCATAAACTAATAAACTATAAACTATTCGACTTTAATCAGTCGACTATGCTATCTAGATAACTAACTATTACACAAACTAATAAGCTAACTATTAGACTCTCATTGGAGAAGTCTACTATGAATGGATGATCAATACTAGACGCCTACCCCTCTTTATATACTAGAGGGGTTAGGGTTTACAAGACAAGATAAGATCAAATAAAATTAGGAAAGTATAAATCAGCATTAAATACTATTTGATTAATCTTCAATCAGCATTAATGTTGATCTTTATCATTTAGCTGGCATTAAATTATTGTTTGACTAATCTTCAATCAGCATTAATGTTATTCAGCTTTGTCTTGTAGTCCTCCAATCTTTAATAGTTTTGTCATAACAACTCAAAGTATATACATATCCCCTACAATTAAAAACGTAATTTAACTTTTAGAAAATTTTACAACAACAGTCCTCCCCTTGGACTTAAATCCTCCCTTCAATCATAGTATCTATGGATTGAGCATCCCAATGTTAACCACAAGATGAGTAAACCTAGGTCCATCAAATGCCTTGGTTAATAAAGTCAGCCACATTATCATCATATGTATTTTTAAGCACTTGAATAAGTTTTCTTTTCATAGCATCTATCTTATGACATGGCCTAATTTCTATGTGCTTAGTCCGTTGTTGAAAAACTTGGTTTTTAACTATAAAATGGTACTTTGTTATCATAAAGATTTGGTATTCATAAAGTTATACCACATAATCTAACAACTGATTTTGTAACCAGAGTACCTGACCACAAAAAAAACAGTTAGTCAGCAGCAACAAACACACTTCATGGAAAGAGGTAGCCATAATTGTTAGCTTCTTTGCATTGCCAGAGATCAACCACCTAACCAGAACCAGACATCCACCGGGTTGTGGATTTCCTATCCTTTTGCCCTAGCATAATCACTAGTCACTATAAACATCAAGTCAACGCAAAAGTGACTCCTCTAGGGTACCATAAGCCCAACATAGGTGGCCTTTAAGATACTTGAAAATCTCCTTCACTGCTTCCAAATTGGAAGTAGTAGGAGTGACTTGATTCCTTGAACAAGCGCTGACTGCAAACATTATATCAGGCCTTGAAGCTGTCAAGTACATTAGTGAACCTATCATGGATCTGTACAAATGTACATTTATAGACTATCAGGGTTCATTCTAGACTTAGCTTTTGGACTTCATAGGTGTATGGCAGTATCCTACACAACTCTAAATTAAACTTCTTCCGGATCTCTATGCACATACTTGTCTGGCTGATAAAAATTTTTACTCATCAGGTCTTTGCTGAACTTGTAATCCTAGGAAGAAAGTAAGTTCTCCCATAGCACTCATTTCAAATTCTCCCTTCATCAAGGCCTCAAATTCATCACACCAGGCCTTCTTTGTAGATCCAAAGATGATGTCATCCACATAAACTTGTACCAAGATGATATCTCTTTTGTGCTTCTTAAGAAAGAGAGTCTTGTTAATGGTGCCTCTTCCTGGAACCAATGTTTTTAAGCAAAAAGTAAGAAAGGGTTGCCTACAAGCTCTTGTGCCATAAAGAAGTCCCATAGTGAGCTTTGACTACCGTTAATAGACCTTCTTTGAGGATGTCTTGAGGATCCAAAATCCCTTAGGTTGAGTGACATATACTTCCTCATCAATTCTTCCATAAAGAAACGCACTCTTAACATCCATCTGATAAACCATAAATCCCATGTAAGAGGCAAATGCTAAAAACAATCTGATTGCCTCTATTCTTGCAACTGGAGCAAAGACTTCATCATAATCAATGCCCTCCTCCTGTCTGTGTCCTTGAGCTACAAGTCTAAGTCTTTTTTTCTAACAACATCCCCCTAGGCATCTCTCTCTCTTGTTTTTTGAGTATCCACGTTAGTCCCAATAGCATATTTACCTCAGGCAAATCACAAGAACCACATACATTTGAAACTTGAACTGTTGTTTCTTCTTCATTGCATAGCATCAACCCAGCTTGGATCTTCAAGGGCCTGAGCTACACTTCTTGGTTCAACTTGAGAAAGAAAACAAGCAAACAGACAATGTTGAAAGTCTGTATGATTGTCTCTCTACTGGTCATGAATATAACTGATAAAAGCAGATTCACCAGTAGTAGTCTTATTGACCTTGCTTCTCATTTGCACAGCTGAAGTATGATCCCTAATAATCAGAGATTGAGGATGAATTGTATTGATTCGCTTAGTTGCCACAGGACTGACTTCCACAGTTGATGCTAAATTGTTTAGATCAGCACCAAACTCATCATCATAGGATGAAGAAGAGAAAATACTAGGTGAGGGTTCATTATTTCCAAGGTCTGATGGACTGGGGAATCTTGTTGTAGGCTCATCATCAAAGAATGAGTCAGTTAGACTACCAGTAGGAACTGGAACACCACTAGTAGGAACTGAAACATCACCAACAATCACTATATAACCAGAAGGAACTAGGATGCTACCAGTAGGAACTGGTGTGCTACCAGGAGAAACTATTTTTGTACTTGCTCCTTCCTGAAGTTCCTAGCATCTTTTGCATCAAGGTGGCTCTATTGTTCCCTGACCTTCAGCCTTGCAAGCTCCTATGAAAAACATTTCTTCAGCAGAATCAAGAGGAGAATCATCAACTTCATCACCAGAAGTATCTTTAGGCTCAACCTCTTGAATGCTGTGTGATGGATAAGAAGGGACAATGATGCCTTGTTCATCAACATAATCATCACATTCTTAGTCTGAACACATCTAGTTGTACCTGCAGGGTTAGTTAAAGCTTCTTGTGTTCCTACAGATTGGTTAGATTTATCACGATTATAGCCTAAAGTATCAGTCAAATAATCGAGGTCAAAATACCATTCATGACCAAGACCCTGTACATTAGGTTTTTTCTCACAGATAGCCTCAATCATAATCTGGGTTCTACCCTTTTATTAGGCACAATTATACAACCAGGCCCCTGTAGGCTCTATAACTTGCAGAGTATCCAACAATGTATCCTACATCATGCATTGCCATCAAACTTACCCAAATGATCACTTGTGTTTAGAATGGTCACATGACACCAAAAGGGTTTAAAATGACTGACTGAAGGAATGTTCCCAGTCAATAAGGCATAAGGTGTCTTATTATGAGGACTAGTTACCAACACTCTATTCAAGACATACAAGCAATTCTTACACTTTAGTCCAAAACATAGAAGAGTAACTTAGAGTTAGCCAACATAGTATCTAGCTGCCTCTATGAGGGTTTCTATTTTTTCCACTCAACAAAACCCCTTTTGCCTGTGGGGTTCTAGACATTACTATAATCCCTTCTTTATCCCTTTAACCCCACAGAGTTTAATAATATGAGCATTTTTAAACTCTGTACCATTATCACATCTTATAGCTTTTACCTTTTTGTTCAATGGGTTTTCTACAAGAATAATAATGCACCTTAAGGAATATGATAGGGTCTCATCCTTATGTTCCTAAAAAGAAAACCCAACAAAACAGCAATAGTCCATTAGTGATCACAAGGCAGTAAAATTTATGGTTAATGCTTCGAATTGATGTAGGACCAAAGAGGTCCATATGAAGCAATTGCAAAGGTTCAGAGATGGAGCTCACAGCAGAATGGGCCCTTATAAAGCAGGCTTTGTGTTGCTTGCCTTTATACATTGGCAACACAGGTATGGGTCATAATCTTAAAAGTTTAGTTGGGGTTTAGTCCTCTAACTAAGTTACCCTTTAACTTTACCAATCTGTTCATGTTTTTATAGATCACATGACCCATCCTCCTATGCCATTTCACAGATTCATCAACTGAGGCTTTTGCCACTAAACAAGCCAAATTACCCCTGGGACTGAGATTATTCAAGTTAATGGTGTAAAGATTATAATCCTTGGAAAAAAAAAAAAAAAAAAAAAAAAAAAAACCCCCTTTAAAAAGTACCACCAACTTTCATCTGAACATAAGTTCCTAAGATAGCATAAATAATCAGTGTATGTGAAGAGAACTCCTATTCTTCTTGTCACAAATCTGAGAGATGGATAACAGTTAAATTGTTGCACGTTCATTCACATAGTAAGACAATTTCAAAAATCCAGTGTGGGAGTGTCTGGATTGTCCTTTTCCCAGTAATCCGACCTTCACCATCCTCCAAAAGTCCACTTTTTCCCTTCTTGAAAATTCTTGAAAGTCATCCAGTCTTTCCATGTTACCTGTCATACTTCTAGAACAACCACTATCAAAGATCCCTTCATCTTCAGCATCTGAATAAGGATTTTCCTACAATATACAACATGGGAAAAGTTAGTGTCTAAGGGGGACCCAAGCCATTTATGACTTGGGTCTGCCTTGTGGATCTGAAAAGGTTAACCCATGAAAGATGTATGAGATCCACTATTGTTCTTGGGTACCCAGTATAAACCTTTTCTATGTGTTTTCCAAGAACAACCTGCTGAGGGCTTAACAACAGTTGCCCATCTCACCCCACCATATTTCATATGATTATAATACATTTGAGGTACATATGGTGTATAAGTCTGAAAATAAGAACTTGTAGGTCTATTTAAATGGGGCATAGGTCTAGCAGTACTTTTCCACCAACCAGAAGTTACTGATGGAGAATATCCTCTATCAGTAGGGGAACTGGAAAAGGCCTATTTTTCCTATAATTAGGACTGGTGCCATGCACCTTATGGCTTTCCAGTAGGAATTGGTTGGGTCTAGCAAGAGGAAATGTTTACTTTGCCATCCTAAGGAAGTACAACTTTGGGACACAACTGATTGATGCATAACATTATTCCTACTATGTACAGGTCCTACCCCATTACCAACAGTCTTATTAGCCATTTGTTTCTCATAAAAATCACAATCCTTAATAAGATGAGTACGAATACCATATATAAAACATAACTTATGAACAGAATGAAGGTCATTTTTCCTAAAATGACCTGCCTTTTTATTAAAATAACCATTCTTTCTACAAGGAAGTCCTATAAGATGTTTTCATTCTTATTAGAACTATACAAGAGAGACTAGGTCAATCCTGAACAATATGGGTCTTAGATAGGTGTCCCAACATTGACTCAATCTCATCTTACTCTCAATGTAGATTACATTAGAAGTTGATGCATAGGAGTAGGAATCATTTGACTTGGGATCTGAAAGATTTGACACTAGAATCAGTGTAGGCAAAGTCCTGTTTGTGTTGAACCTCTGAAGACTTGTCCACTGTTTTCACAAGAGACAAATTCATTAACACAGAATTAGAGTCACTAAGGTTTGAGACTTTGTACCATAAGATATTTTGTGATTCCCAATACCAAGTCAATGTGAATCTGATAGAGGAGTGCAGTCTCCAGAAAGAGGTGGAGGCACACTTCATACTATCAGCTTTAGCAAAACCTATCAAAAGAGGTCTACATCCACTTCTTTAGAGTATAGAGGAAATACACTAAATGCGAGTCATACCTATCCTCACCTATACTCATTTTCCCCTTGTAGGTTTATTAAATCCCAACCCACACTATTTTATTCTAAACAGACATGAGAACTATCAATTAATCTGAATAAGATTTTAGAAGAGGTTTCTCCACTTTTCAATTTGTACTAAGTGATTCTCAATTTTGTCTATAATTCTTTCTTAGCATCTCAGCAATAGCAGTTATCTTTTCCAGAATGTTTTAGCAGATTAAGTTGTAAAATTTTCTAGTTCAATAGACAACACCAGGGGGGGGGGGGGGGGGGGGGGGGGGGGGGGGGGGGGGGGGGGGGGGGGGGGGGGGGGGGGAAACTTTTCTTCAGTGTCAACTGATTTTTCTGAAGAACTCTCTTTTGTTTTTCTAAAGTTTTAAGTGAGTTCTTATAAGCCAAACTTGTATACAAAGATTAAACATTTTTGTTTCATAAGTTCATTATGGCTGGCTATTGAAGTTTCATGTATACCTATTGTCATAAGCCCCCAAAGGGCAGTTTATGTACCTCCAACAGTGACACCCATGAAGCAAAATTCTCCAACATCACCTGCAGTACTGGCTTCCTTTGTATCAACTACATTGATCAAGTTGTATATCTTGGCAGCACCTTCTTCAATTGCATCCTCAGTATCACAACCAGCAATCAAATCAAACTCTTTAGGAGCAATAACTCCATCACTCTGACCATACTTGCTCTTCTAATCCAACAATGTATCAACAGGATCAAAGCTTAGAATCTTTCTTACCATCCTATCCAATCTCCTGAATCTTGAATGAGGAATATCTCTGCTTGTCATTTCCTCCCTTTGCCCTGCATTCTCTGGCAAAGTGGCCTCTTTGAAGACACTTGTAACATCTGACCTTCTTCTTGTGAACCTAGCAGATTCCTTTCTTATCAAATCTATCTTCCTTCCAGCTTTCTGCTCAAATCTGTGTACTCTAACAGAAAGCATAGCCATTTGCCATTTTAAGTCCATCTCCTCCAGATCCATTTTTTCTATCTGTTTAAAATCTTCATAAGCCAGTTGTTATTTTGGCTCAGTATCAGCAACAAAAGATTGAAGGACATCTTCAATTACATTACCAGATCTGTGAGACCCAGTCTTTAAGTTTGATGGAGCAATGTAGGTAGATGAAGAATAGCTTGGACTATCTGCATATGACATCTTTTTGCTAGCACTGGTGGTACTAACAAATGCAGAATGGCTTTAATGCATAAACGGCCACGGGATTCAAACAACTTGTGATTACCATATAAATTTTCATCCACCGTTGTAGGAAGCTTTATGGTTGTTAAAACCGGATGGTCTAGAAGAACATCCAACTTGAAATGCAAAGATGGCCCAAACACATAACCGGGCCAAAGAATGACACAATTCCAATATATTCCATTTTCAAAACTTCTAAAAGTTTGGTAGGAGGATTTTCGATCAACACAAACAGTCCAACTGCCTATTTCCGAAAAGCAAGTCACGAGGACGAGGACGATGACGATGACAATAATAATAATAATAATAATAATAATAATAATAAAGAGCGTACTAATAATAATAATAACGACGGCCAATCACCCACATAAAACTGCGTGGAAGACACCCCCATCCTCAACAAAAGGTTTAATGATATTCGTACGACGGAAATAAGGAGTGTCATTGCCTACACCTATTGGAAGATAGAGGGTGTATAACCATTCACCTTATATATCCAAAAGTTCAAAGTTTTGAAAGTTGTCACCATCTTGGACGGACCGCAAGACAACCCACGTCCACTCAACAGATACAACACACAACAACATCTAGTACCCAAAGTCCCGACAGAAGGCAGGGGAATGGGGGAGTAGAACAGTAGACATGTTCATGAACCCCAAACCCTTAACGTTAAGAGACTGCTTCCGGGTAGACCTCCGGCTAAGAGAAAGAGGAGAGAGGGAGGGAGAAAAGAAAGCCTATTTTTTTGTTTTTATTTTTGATTTTTTTTATAATTATTACTAAAGATATCGAAAGAAAGATAAAAGGAGGAACAAGATACCAAAGGCAAAAAAAGCAACGAACAAGATACAAAAGGAAAGAAAAAGTGTCGGAACCCACTCTAGATAGATCTTTACTGCCTGTTAAGGATGGTGAATAGCCTATGTAATCACAAGCTAAACACAAGAGAGACTCTTGCTTAGAAAAGCTAATGTCTACGCGGAATATAGACACAACTGATAAGAAGAACAGGACTAATAAAAACTAAAAGATCCTTCTATGAATTTCTATTAACGAACAAGGAGAATTGTGTTTTTCTGGGTCTACCAATTTCCCCAAGCCGTGGGTTCTTTTTGTAGTGGTGAAACCCTAATCGGCATCTCCTAAAAACACGTGAGAATAATATGCATGACTCTTCCTAATTTAGCTCATGCATATCCTCATCTCTAACTAACTAAAACCTTATCCTGGAATAACTATTTGACTCTACCAGGACTAAGTACTCTACCAGTAGGAACTAGACTTAGCCTACCAGGACTAACTATGATAATAACCTTACCAGCAGGAACTACATACCTGCCAGTAGGAACTACTACTCTACCAGTAGGAACTACATACCTACTAGTAGAAACTAAGTATTACAATTATTCCTAACAATCATCCCCTAAACTGGAATTTGACTATGTTAATTTCCAGTTTCTAGATAGATCTTCAGTCTTGAACCTTGAGGATTGAAATATGAACTTTGCAGCAACATCCAATCTGCTTGAGTCATGACTTGAATACTTGAAAATTCTACACATATCAGCTGAATGTCTCTAGAGGAAGCAGCATTTGTATTTTTCATAAGGACACCCTCATGAAACTAATGATGAGGAAAGATGATCAATGAGCAGATATTGTGTCAAGCAGATTAGTCTTCATTCTTAGAACCATATAGTTTGCAGTCTGCGTAGCATTGTTGAACTTGAACATCAAAAGTCAGCAACATTGAAGAACCTTTGGGAAATCTTGAACCAGCAACAGACTTTGGAACCACCGCAGCAACATGAGTAGATTTGATAAGCCTTTACCAAGTAGCTACTCACTCTTGGGCTAGCTAATCCTTTGGTGGAATCATGACATCACCCTGGTGAATTAGTAACCAGTCCAACTCTTAGAACATGAATCATTGGTGAATTGGAATACCCTAATGATTTTTGGCAAATCATCACAGCCATAAACGGATTTTATATGTCTTTACCTGTAGTCGTTTGCTCAGGACTAGCCAATCCTTTGGTTCCCAATAAGGGCATTCTCCATGGTGAATTGATAACCATTTCAACTCTCAGCAAATGAAGCATGGGTGAGTTAAAGACCCTATAGTTTTGAGCAAACTATTAAAGCTATCAACGGATTTGAGAGTCACACCAGAGCCGTACCCTCATGGTGAATCAACTCTTTCTTGTCTGTGAGACATGGTGAGTTGAACACCATTTGTTGTGTGGTGGTTAACCAACACCCAAACCCTGAAAATAGTTTACTTTATGGACCATGTGTGCCTGAAACAAAACAACTTTGCACACCAAAGACTCAAAATTTATTTGAACATATTACCAAAGTTTGTCAGTTGCCAAAATCCTTTTATCAAAACACTTGTTACACTATGTTTCTCCTAGAAACTTTTACAACAACAGTCCTCCCCTTGGACTCAAATCCTCCCCTCAATCATAGTACCTATGGATTGAGCATCCCAATGTTAACCACAAGATGAGTAAACCTAGGTCCATCAAATGCCTACAATATACAACATGGGAAAAGTTAGTGTCTAAGGGGGACTCTTGTCGGAACCCACTCTAGATAGATCTTTACTGCCTGTTAAGGATGGTGAATAGCCTATGTAATCACAAGCTAAACACAAGAGAGACTCTTGCTTAGAAAAGCTAATGTCTACGCGGAATATAGACACAACTGATAAGAAGAACATGACTAATAAAAACTAAAAGATCCTTCTATGGATTTCTATTAACGAACAAGGAGAATTGTGTTTTTATGGGTCTACCAATTTCCCTAAGCCGTGGGTTCTTTTTGTAGTGGTGAAACCCTAATCGGCATCTCCTAAAAACACGTGAGAATAATATGCATGACTCTTCCTAATTTAGCTCATGCATATCGTCATCTCTAACTAACTAAAACCTTATCCTGGAATAACTATTTGACTCTACCAGGGCTAAGTACTCTACCAGTAGGAACTAGACTTAGCCTACTGGTATGTGCTTAAATACACATACCTTTTACCTTTAAAAACGAGCTGAAATAACCAAAAACGGACTTAAAATGCCA
>BQNB010146577.1:0-16555 GCA_026074375.1 Tanacetum coccineum
GAAATTTATAAAAGCATTATTGTGGTAATTAATCTAAGCTTACAATTTTTGAAGCATTTTTACACATAATATTATAAAAAGATTATGACTATCTTTTTAATAAATCAAACAGGGTTGATCTGTTCGAATTCTATTCCTCTAAAGACAGAGGTTAAGGGTTTGATCCTCACTTTTTGCAAGATCGGAGATCTTTGGAAGCAGCCTTTCTATCTTCGGGCAAGGATAAGGTTGTCTACATCCCACCTCATCCATTATCTCATGAAAGACGAGATTGGGACCCGCTGAGTTTTTTTAGCTAGTTAATACATAAACTTGGATTATGTGACAAAACTTATAAAATACTATAAAAAGATATCTTCCATTATTTTGTAAGGTGTATTTGGCAATGAAGAATACGAGGAACTTAAGATTATTATTTCATAAATAACCTATTTAAAAACTTAGATTTCTTTGGCAAACAAAGATTACTAATGCATTTAGAAAATACTAGACGAGTATCTGTGCATAGCAACGGGATTTTATAGCGGCAGATAGTTCTAATGATAAAAAAAGTTTATAGGTTTATAAACTAAAAATAATAACAGTTTGAGGATTTGGAGATTAAACATAATGTTTTGAAACCCGGTTTGGCCCGACCGGTTCAACTGGTTGAACGTTTATGGTCAAAAAACAGGTCAAATTAAACCGGGTTTTATATATTCCAAAACCGGTTTGACCCGGTGGAAGACCGGGTTGACCCGGTGACTCGACCAGGTCGATTAGAGACCTGGTTTTCAAAACATTGATTGTAGTTTCCATAAATAGATTACTTAAAATTTTCACTTTCAAGGTTTGTAGGTTTTTCCATCTAATAATCCGAGTAACTTTTAGGAAAAAAATAAGTAATTTCAACTATCTCTCTAGTTTCAATTCAAACATAGTTGAGCATCGGGTCAAAACCGAATAGAACCGAAAACCAATTTTGAGAAAGCATGAACCAAGAACCGAATTGAGCCAACCGATTTGGTCTAAACAGTTTAGGTGTGTTTTCCTCGGTTTTGGTATGAACAGAAAACCATAAATATATATAAAATCAAAAACCAAAACAAGTAAGGTCAGTTCGGTTTCAATTGGGCTAGTTTGGGTTGATTTTCGGTTCACTTTTCGATTGATTTTCAACCCTAGTTCCAACAACAATCTCAATTATTTTCATGACATCATTTACTCCTATTAAGAGAGCTAAGTGCATTAGAGCTAAGTGCATTAGTTCCCAATAAGTTTTATAGGTCGCATCACTCACTGCATCCTATAACACACTAATCTAACTATCAGGATGTGCATAATATACACATAAATCCTCCTTAATTATTAAATATAGTGTATACAATAAACTTATACAAAATACTTGCTTAAAAGCTAATTGAAGAACAAAATAGGGCTTTATGCGAAAGATATAATCTAATTTTTCGGTGTTCTGGTCATCAAATTAAGAATCAAAGTTTCACAAACTAAAGTACCTTGAATAAAAGACGATCATTTGTATCCACGTAACTATGTAAGTGTTATCAACATGATTATTGGGTACATAAGATCATCATTTAAGCTTGCACATTATACAGACCAAGACTAGTGCATCAGAAAGTTTCATGCTTTCAATCAAAGACCAAGAGACTAAACAAATTGTTGGTTACTATTTAATAATAACATTAGTAAAATACCTCTCAAACATGTGCACTCCAGAGATCATAAAATTTACTATATAAAATACCACTGCAACAACAACTGTTGGGCCAATTCAGAGCGCAATTATCCTTGCCTAGATTTAAACATAAATTAGGTTAAGTATGAGTACTCGTGGTGGCAAAAGCATCAGCGAGCAATAAAGACCTGCTAAGTGCAAAGCATCAGCGGGCAGTGAAGGACTCACTGAGTGCAAAGCCTCAGCGAGCACCTCAGACGTATTCAAGTTAAAGACATCGTCAAGAAAGTCAAAGATTACTTGAAGACATACTCATTAGCTGGGATGGATATCAGCTGGTATGTAGAAGGAATACGCTGAAGGTTTAAGGAGGGTCAGTCAGGCCCTGGTTGCAATTACCCTTAATAATCCATTATTACCCTTGGAAAAGATCAAGCTAAATTAGCTTCGTCTAAGTGGGAGTTTGGCCGGATAAGTCAATGAATGCATATTTGAGCGTGGACAGTTGGTGTTGACTTAAAGCCTGAACTAAAGTACAAGTTGGTGAAAGTTGTGAACAATTGGCAGAACTATTCATAAAAGTATGGGCGAAATGTTTTCAAGAATGGACATGCATTAAATGCAGTTGTACCTTTCCCACGGTTCTTGAAACGTCTCAACTGCCTACATACACTAAGGATAAAACTCGGTTTCACTATATAAATCGAGCATGTTGTAGAGTAAATGCTTATCGCTTTTATTGTTGTCTTTATTATAGCATTTTACTCCTTTGTCGAACTTACACTTTAGTCAGTTGATCCTATCAGCGGGACTCTATAAGTTTACTTGTAAACTTGATTCACTGTCAAGGTTACTTGTTCAAAGGGTAATCTTACAGTGTCATTCAACTTATGTGATCCATAGCATATTGTAATACTTTGATTATATCAATAAAGCATTACACGATTGAAAAGTTATTAATTATGTTATTTACTACTTGATAAGTGCTATACTTCCATATATACATGTTATTTGGGACTTTCAATTGGTATCAGAGCCAGGTTTGATTTACAAAACCTCTATAAACTGTTCTTTGTTATAAAATAAAGATTCAATCATGTCTGAAACTATACCAACCTATCCCACAAATTTAGGAACAAAATACTAGGTTAAATGTTAGTAGTCCCACCGTGTTGATACCATGTATATTAAACATTACTAACAAGCGTATACAACTTAATGTAGCTTAAAACTGTTGTTAATATGGGACCGCCCATAACTTCTTGATTCAAGAGAAGGTTCTCATGTCACAAATGTTCCTAACTTTGATGTAGAGGATTTTTTTAGCTGGAAGGATAGGTTATTGGTTTACCTTAATGGTCTTGAACCCTACCTTCTTGAAGTATTAAAAAATTAACCATTTGTTCCCATGTCACCTTTGTCCACCTCTACAAATTCGTTGACCAAACATATAAATCAATGTCATCTCCAGGACAAATACTTGCTAATAAGATAATATGATTAAAAAGCATCATTATCTCTTGTCTACCAAATGATGTCATGAAATTTGTTATCAAGTGTACCACTGCTAAGGCAATATGGACTGACCTAATCTTAGCTTCATGAAGGGACCATTTATTGATACAAGAGGATACCAAGATTGATGCTTTACGACTCATATTAAATGCTCTTTAAAAGCATTCTAGAGGGTGGAAAAAGTGCACAAGTAACCTATACATAGGCTTAAAGTCTTGTTAAATGGACTTGAAACCAAACCCAATATGTGTTCTCTCATTCCTCAAGCTGAGGTAAATGCATGTTATTGCAAAGCTTGCCAAGATATTTAGGTAAGTATGAATTCAAACTCAGAGAGCCAATTACTCTATCAAAAAATGTTATTTGGCGCTTTGTATTGGAAAATACATACTAGAGGAGGGGTCTCATAAGCAAATCTATGAATCATAGTCAACTAGATTCTCTATTCAAGCTCTTCCAACTCAAAAGCTTGATTTCTAAAACCTCGCATTGTCAAGAAAGTGATATATGTACATGTTGAAAGACAGTACTCTCAGAGCAGCAGTGATTTACTGGGATAATTTGATGCTAAAGTGTCTTGATAGTGCATTATTGCAAATATAGAAGTAGTTTTACAAAAGATATGAATGAGTAGGGTTAGCAAAGTCAATCCACTATGATAAATCAAAGAAGACATGTTTTGTCTTGTGGTAAACTTTGTCACAATCTATTTTGCACATATTTTCGCAAAAGATTGGTTCCCTCATCAAATTAATCACTAGCCTTACTTATCATTCTTGTCAAACAAATTCATTGTCAACAACCTAAATTTCACAAACTGTAAACATCCTAACAGTAATCAATAAGTAGTTCGACTACCCATCAATAGGCGCTTACAAAGTAATACAAAGGAACTTAAGACTGAAATAGTTGTCTTCTCTTACAAAAGATTGTATGATCATGTTAAGGGTCTAAAAGTAAAACAAGGGTGGTTGCTGAGTCATGTGACTACGATGAGGAACTCAGCTCGTTCCTTTTAGATGAAGGGTTAAAATGGTCAAGAGCAATTTATGGATATCGCTGAGCGATGAGCCCAATCTAATTCTTTAAGAGAAGTTGATGGCCAGAGTCGGATCAAGTGGGTTGAAATCGCTGTCATGAACAAAGGTTACAAAGACTTCTTCAATGAAAGATGTGCATGAAAGTGAAACATGTCTAGATTTATGTCTATGTTATCTCGCGTCTTTATGTGGAATTCAAGAGCGAAATAATGCTTAAGCCAATTCAACTCTCGTATATCAAGAGTCTGTCAGCTCATAGCAAATCTGAACTTCGCTGACCTTAAAACACTATGTGCCATAAACTGCTTCCTCGAAATGAGATTTACAATATTAAATCTGGAAAATGAATATCTTAGGAGAGAATATGATCTACGGAGCTTTGAACAGAAGTTATTGAGGAATGGACATCCATAAGATGAGATCATGAGTGAACCCATTGAAAAGTAGGTTTACAAAAGAAACTAATTTGTTTCAAATGTCTGTGCATGATTACTTAAAGAGATCTGTATGGTATCTAGATAATGGTATTCTAGACACATGACAGGGGTTAAACAATATCTGCACATATATTCAAAGGAGTCGGGTCCCAAAGTGGTATTTAGAGATAACTTTTCAGGTGACACAGATGGGTATGGCTCAGTGAACTGCAATGGAATCATTTTCACCAGGGTTGCATATGTGAATGGTCTGAAACATAATTTGATCGTCATCAGCCAGTTATGTGATGTTAACTTTAAAGTTCTGTTTATAAAGACTTAGGGAACCATATTCAACCAAAACAATGAAGTTGCGCTTATTGGTCCAAGAAGAAGGGATGTCTATGTTATTGATATGTCTACGATAAAGAAACCAATGTTTGTTTCTTTGCCAAAGAATCCAACAGTGTTAACTGGCTTTGGCATAAGAGATTATCCCACCTCAACTTCAAAAACATCAATAAACTTGGCAAAACTTTGTAGTTGGTCTTCCATCTTTTACCTTCTCAAAAGATAAAACTTGTTCAGCCTATGAGAAAGGGAAGCACCACAGAGCATCATTCAAAACCAAGAGATTTTTATATGAGTACTCCATGTACATGATTGTTTGTTAAACTAACACCTCTTATATATAATATATGATAAAATATATATAATAAGTATAATCTAAAAATAATCAATGAAACCGAGAAGTAGTAATCCCCAGGGTGTTTATCCCACGCGAGGCTGTGCTTGCAGAATCGATCCAGTCGGGAAAATTGGAGTATGAATGAGATTAATGATTTGAGAGTAGTAGAATGCTAAATTAATCATAACAAGTAAAAACGATTGAGAAAAACCTAAAAATTATGAAATTAACAGAAGAAAACGAGGAGCAAGGAATTCGATACGAAGGGTCTTCAAAAAACCTAAAATCTTAAAATTAACCCTACTTAAGAAATTTTTACTTTAATCTAATCTAGGGGACTATATAATGAAGATGAAAAAACTAGACGAAAACGGATGTTAAAACGAGTTAAAATGGAATAACAAAAACGAGGAGTTAATTGTTTTTAACAAGTGAGATTTGAAAAAAACGACCATACGAATGTTTTTATTTTTCCTAAGTAATAAGATGATTAAAGAAAATTTTGCAAAAAAGGAAAATTATTTTTTTGATTTTTATATTATTTTTAATGAAATTAAAAACACAGTTTAAAAGAAATAAATTATAAAAATTAGTAAACATGAACCAAGTAAAATTACGAAAATATACAGACAAATAGATTAGGCTTGATATTAGGAACAATTACTAACTTGATCCAAGGGGCTTATAAATATAGCAGGATAAGCCACAGGGTGAAAGGCTTATAGGGAAAAAAAGTGTTAATAAACTAACACTTGGGTTCTAAACGAAGCAAAGTCCAAGGACAGCGGTTGGTAGGGTTTGGTTATAAAGGGGTTGAATGAGGGTTGAGACCCGGTTCGAGTTTGCTCACGGTTTTTTACTCTTATACTTTGTTTACGAAAAATTTTTATACAACTAAATAAGCATTTACCTTAATCATTTTTATAACTAAGACTTTTTGTGAAAGATTCAAGAATAAGCTGAACAAAGTTAATTAAAAAGCCATAGTTAAATGAGCTTTAAGGCACAGGATTTTTCTTTACTTGATTTTAAGACAGCATAAACAAGGGGATGATCAATAAGAAGGATAGTATAAAAAGGAAATAAATAAAGTAAATGAGAACAAAAAGCACGTTAAAATGACAAAATAAGCTAGGAAAGGGGTGCAACGGACAGCGAAGAAAAGTAATTTACATAAGGTTAATGACTTTTAAAAACAGTTAAGATACTTTGGTGTGTTTTATATATATATAACCCCCCCCCCCCCCCCCCTAATATATATTATGGAGCAATAACGCAATGTATAATACATATGAACTAATAATATATACCCTCAACCTAATACGCAAGTGTAGACAAATAAGACACAAAATTAACAGGTATATTAAGCTAAAATAAATAAGCATATAAGAAAGATGTGAAAGAAGAACGTCATAGGGAACATTTTGGGCTTAAAACATAAGAAACAAAAGGGGATAAGGTCTGAAACAAGGGTTGGTATATTATTAAAGTGCTTATTGGCTGTCTAGAAAAGAAAGAGTTGTGTAGAACTAATAATAAGCTTAAAAAGTGGGCTTAAAAATAAGCCCCTAGCACTAGGGGAAATGAACTAAAAAAATGGGCTTAGTTTGACAGCTTAAAATAAGCTGTCAAAATAGCTCAAAATGAAAAATAAATTGTGAACAGTTTAAAAGAGGCATATGAAGAGCTTATATTCAAATTTTCATTTTCTAAAAACACATTAAACCTGCTGGTTTTTGCTTTTGAAAAAGAGCTTCTTCTTTTTTTTTTCTAAACGAGACCCCAAACTTTTGGCTAGTTTTTTTTGCCTTAGGTAAACAATGACTAATTTTCATAAAGAAAAAACCTGTTTGACATCACATAAGGACTCAAACAAACAAGTATGTAAGGACTCTTAGTTAATCAAATAAGTGTGGTAAAGTGTCTTTTGTTGTTAACACTTTTTTAGCTAACTTTGAAAAACTTAACCAAATTTTTTGCATACAACTATTAGACAAAACAAGCTTGCAATGAAGCTTAATGCATCTAGTCAAGATTGCGCCATGACCACAACCCATTACCTTACCATTTTGACCCATTTTGGGCTTAACCCAAACACCCCTTAAGATTTCTAAAAACGGATTTTAACACTTATAAAGACTAATTTAAGCACAAATTTTTAAAGACAAGTATTAAACAAGTATGGTTAAGCACTAAAAGGTAAAAAGAAAAAGCAAATAAGCACTTTAAAAAGCTAATAAGCTAATAACAGAAATAAGCTATCTAGGCAGTTTTAAGCAATTGACAAGTAAATGAAATAAGAGCAACTAAAAGGCATTTTTGAGCATAACTAAACACAAATAAGCACAAAAAGACATAAATAAGCTGAAAATAAGCTATGCTACAGTAACTTTAAGCAAAAATTTAAAAAGAAGTGTACCTTGACTCCTTGCTCAAAACAGGAGTGTATTGAACCTAAATAAGCTCTAATCTTACCCAAGCTTATAAATAAGCTAAACTAAGAAACCCAATGAGCCTTCCATGTTTGCTCATTCATCCATTTGCTTATCAAACAGTAACTTTTTTTTTCTTTTTAATTTTTCTTAAATTCTTGTATCACAGTTTAAAAATAGATTATAAAGTGGCTTGTATGAGCTTTAAAAGACTTAAGATATCTTAAGAACTTTGAACAAAAATTAAAACATAAAACTGAATTTCCATTAATCTTAAAAAAAATACAAGTACATAAAAGTTGGACTACTTAAACACTTAAAACTGAACTCTAAAAACTACACTCTAAAAAAACTAACTATTTGCCTCAAGGGCTTACAAAGGCTTTTATAGAAAACGAGCTAGGGTTTCACTTCTTGGCCTTTGTCCTCATCTCTTTGTGCTTCTTTGTAGAGACAAATGCCATGTGTGTTTGTTGTGTGTGTAGAAACACAAAACCAATCCTGGCCCTTGGTTTTGAGTGTTGCCCAATCAAAGTTATAGCAACCATTGATTCGAACTTGAGGGATTTAGGATTGCCAGCTTGGCACATCCATGTGGGGGGTGGGGTTTATGAGAGTGAAGGGTTTGGATGGACATGGGGAGGTCAACGAGGCTTGACATTGACAGGTTTGGGGTTTATGAGTTTGGCGGGAAAACGGGTTGGAAGATATACAGTGTTTCAAACACAGGGTGTGGGTTTGTGGATTTGTCACAATTGGTCCTTCAAGGATATAGGTGTCTTTGCAATTTTCGTCCTTGTGTTTATAAATGTTTGGAAATTGGCAGAAACACCCCCCAAATGTTATAAGTGTTTTTGCAAATTAAGTCCTTTTGGTGTATGACTTTTGAGGGTTGGCAGAAATGGTCCATGTGGTATTTCTTTGGTGAAATGGCAGTTTAAGTCCCTCACAAGTATTTTCTTCATTTCCTTCATTAAATAAGTTAGGGACTTGGCAATTTTGGCCCCTAAACTTATTTTTCTTCACTTATAGCTTCGGGTTTGACTTTGGATTTGTCGGGGTTGACTTTGGTTGACTTTTTCAGACTTGGGCTTTGTCTTTACCACGCTTTTCCATTCCGTGTCCGGTTTTGTCGTTTTGGCTTTGTTTTTCGTCCTTTTCTTAGATATTCGTTCCTGCACAACACAATTAGCAAAACAAGCATATTTTTGGCATTTTAAGTCCATTTTTGGTTATTTTAACTTGTTTTTAAAGGTAAAAGGTATGTGTAATTAAACACATACCAGTACACATGGGTATTTTGCCTCAAGAAAAAGAGTGATGCAACTGATTGTATCATGTCTTTTGTCAGAAAAATGGAAAATATCAATAAAGTAAGGGTAAAAGAGTTGAGAAGTGATAATGGAATTGAGTTCAGAA
Source organism: Tanacetum coccineum (assembly GCA_026074375.1). Taxonomy (NCBI): domain Eukaryota; kingdom Viridiplantae; phylum Streptophyta; class Magnoliopsida; order Asterales; family Asteraceae; genus Tanacetum; species Tanacetum coccineum. The sequence goes on from BQNB010146577.1 coordinate 9,189, forward strand.
ATCATAAGTTGGAAGAATTCTATGATGAAGAAGGAATTTCTCAAAACTTATCATCTCCTTGTACCCCTGAACAAAATAGTATAGCTGAAAGAAGAAACAGAACTCTGATTGAAGCAACCAGGACTATGTTGAATAGTGTTAATCTTCCTAAACAATTTTAGGGAGAAGCTGTAAACACTGCATGCTACACCCAAAAGAGATTCATCATTGTCAAAAGACATGGGAAGTCAACATATGATGTGTTCATATGAAGATCTCCTGACATAAGCTACTTTCATATGTTTGGTTGTCTTGTGCATATTCACAATCACATAGACCACTTAGGAAAATTGATGCTAAAGTTGATAATGGATTCTTTCTTGGCTATTCTCCAGTGGCCAAAGCATTCAGGGTATTCAATATTAGAAGACAAGAAATGGAAGAAACCTATCATGTTACATTCCGTGAAGATGATAAAGCAATCTCCAAATCAAGCACACATGGTGATGAAATCAACTTCAATGAAAACATATCATTTCCTTATGATGAATTCCTTGTACCAAGGAACACAGTGTCTCAGTGCTCAGGAAATGATAATTACTTATTTAATGTATAAGATCTTGATTGATAGACTGGTGTGTGTGAATTAAAGGTGTAATTAGTGTGTGTGTGTATGTTTAGAGAGAGAAAATAACTAACTTGCCTTTTGATTAATTGAAATTGTTACAACTAACCATGACATAAATATCTTATTTATAGTCTTATTAGTTAGTGATTTTTCTATCTTAACACAACTAGTCCTTACACTTTATAATAGTGCTACAAGTAGTTCATTTCTTTATTTCTAACATTCTCCCCTTAAATGATCTACTTGGGAACTATCCTTATTGTGTTTTTGATGACGACTTCTTCTTTATGCTTGAACACTTTATTCTGAAGTAGTCTGTTATTTTCTTTTTCTTAGAAGCTCGAAAACATTGAAAATTCTTTATGAAAGCTAAGGATGACCTTATAGTATATTTCCCTCGATATAATTTTTTTCTCCTCGTCCCCTATATGACAGGAATATATTTTCTATTATCCTGAAAGGCGTATCCAACTTTACAGCTCTCGAACGGTCAAAATATAGAGCATTCTCAAAAAGCAAGCAATGGGTCCTTTCTTGCAACTTAGATTCTTTCTAAAGCTTGTATGCAATGTTTTTCATCTTTGAAGCTTGATCTTGAATTAGAATTCAATCACACAATAGTGCTTGACAAACTGGAATCTTTTGAATCTAAACGAATGATATATGAGAATTAGAGAAAAGAAGTAATTACTGTAGAAAAGACTTGAATACATGACTTTATCCTACTCTTTGAGCTCCCCCTCAATCACATATCCATATCTTTGAACATTGAAGTAGTGATCTTGACATTGTGAAAAGTAAACCCCCCCTTTTTGATGTTATTCTTGAATGGATTGTTGATTGAAGACGATGATGATATTCGTTAAGTAAATCTCATGAAATGTTGATCCGTATCTTGATAGAGACTCTTTAAGCTTGATGAAAACACTATAACTTATTTCTAAACATTGAAGAATGTAAACCTCAAAACATATAAAAAGAAAATAACAAAATATATCTCATTCTGTTTTTACTTTCTCTTTTTTCTTTCAATCCTCACCAATAATATATACATTTTCTCATTCTATTTTTGCTTTCTCTTATTTCTTTTAATCCTCATTAATCATGAAGATAAAACATATCTTCTCGATCAAACTACTTATACAATGATTTCCTTAAACTTCAATTTCGTTTTACCCATTGTCTTGATTTGTCCCATATATTCTTGCTTATATCTTCTCCCCTTCTATATACTTGAATTGATCTTATATTTTCTCCCCAAATATACTTACGTCTTTTTCTTCCTTATATTTGACCAATACTAAGCTTATATTTTATCCCCCTCATGATGATTATGATCCATGGTATGTGTTTAATTACACATACCTTTTACCTTTAAAAACAAGCTAAAATAACCAAAAACGGACTTAAAATGCCAAAAATATGCTTGTTTTGCTAATTGTGTTGTGCAGGAACGGATATCTAAGAAAAGGACGAAAAACGAAGCCAAAACGACAAAACCGGACACAGAATGGAAAAGCGTGGTAAAGACAAAGTCAAGACAAAGCCCAAGTCTGAAAAAGTCAACCAAAGTCAACCCCGACAAATCCAAAGTCAAACCCGAAGCCATAAGTGAAGAAAAATAAGTTTAGGGGCCAAAATTGCCAAGTCCCTAACTTATTTAATGAAGGAAATGAAGAAAATACTTGTGAGGGACTTAAACTGCCATTTCACCAAAGAAATACCACATGGACCATTTCTGCCAACCCTCAAAAGTCATACACCAAAAGGACTTAATTTGCAAAAACACTTATAACATTTGGGGGGTGTTTCTGCCAATTTCCAAACATTTATAAACACAAGGACGAAATTTGCAATTCACTAGTAAAGCTTGAGGGGCCATTTGTGACAAACCCCCAAACCCTCACCCCGTTTTAAAATATTGTACATCTCTCCTATTCCTTTTCCCGCCAAAGCTTGAACCCCACATCCTGTCACTTTCAGACCTCGTTGACCTCCCCATGTCCATCCAAACCCTTCACTATCATAAACCCCACCCCCCACATGGTCCTTGTCCACGGTGGCAATCCAAAAACCCACAATTCGATCAAAGGTTGAGATCAATGAGATCAATTTTGCGAGTGGGCAACCAAGATAATGAATGACCACAGGATGCTCTTGTATATTAAACACTCCACACAAACACACAAAACTGGGAAAATGTCTCAGCAAACTAGCACAACAACAGCCTAGGAAAGATCAACATAACAAGTGGGCGACTTTATTGTACGAACTCCAACAAGTAAAGCCCTGCTCGTAGTGTATTCTATAACAGAACTTTGTAAGGCCCTCTGGAGGCGCAAAAGGTGCTGATAATTTTTTAGAAGCCAGTTCTTAGTTTTAATAGAGTAGAACTCATTTAAACCTTATGTACTTGTAATTTTTTTAATGAAAATTGAGATTTAAAATTTTAAAATTGTGTCCAAGTTCCTGTTTCTTCTTGAAGCTCACTTTTAAGCTCTTATATAACAATCATGAATCTGTTTTTAAAAAATTCTTGATACAAGGAGTTAAGAAACTAAAAACCAAAAGAAAAAAAAAAGTGTCTATTGCTAAGCTTATGGATGAATGGGCAGACCTGGATGGCTCATGGTTTTCTTAGTTCTTAGCTTATTTATAAGCTAAGGGGTAGATTATGAGCTTATTTAGGTATTCATTACACTCCGACTGGTTAGAGCAAGGAGCGTATCAACGAGGTACACTCTCTATTTAAAATTTTGCCCTTTAGTTACGTAGCATAGCTTATTTTCAGCTTATTACGAAGTTCGTGTATTATAGGGAGATGCTTGTTTGGTGTTTTACGTATATGCTTAAAAAATTCCCTATTAGTTGCTCTTGTATCATTTACATTGTCATTTCGCCTAAAAACGCCTTGATATGTCTATTTGGCTTTTCTTAGCTTATTAGCGTTATTAAAGTGTTTTATTTCTTTTTGCTTTTACAAAGCTTTCTTTATAGGCTACTTATTATTGCATATTTAAGTAGTTTCTTTAAATTTTAAGTGGCTTAATTTAGTCTTCATAAGTGTTAAATTCGTTTTATAAAAATATAAAGGGGTGTTTGGGTTACGCTGAAAATGGAGGGCAAATGGTATGGTCATGGGTTGGTGTCACTTTGCCAACTTTGGCTTAAGTCATTAAGCTCTTTTGAGTCTGTTTTACCAAAGTTCTAATTTAAAAAAAGGTTTTTCAATTTTCTCATTGTTTGACTTAGGACTGCTTAGTTTTAATAAAAAAAGGGTCAAAGTGCTTATTTGCTTAACTTTGTGAACCTGAAGCAAAAGTGTGAAAATGTGTCATTGTGGTGTTAAAAACAGTAGTCCAAGAATTATTTGGACTCACGTTGCAAGTTGCTTTCTGCCAATATAGTTTTTTCATTGTTCAAAAGTAAAAAAGAAGTAAAAAAAAAAGAGCTCATTTACTCAAGTCCTAAATCTCAGATGGCTAAGTTGGTTTTTAAGTTTTGAATTTTTAAAAATACTCCACCTTAAGTCCTTTTCATCAGTTCATTTTAACTAAAATTTTTGTTTTTTGAGCTTATGTGAGAGCTTACTTTTAAAGGGGGTCCTTGTTGAAACTAGCCCTGGTGCTAAACCACAATTTCAAAACAGGTTTTCTAGCTTATTTGTTAACTTTAGCTATGACTTTGGGCTTTCATAGAAAGCCGAAAAAAAAAACAATAAGCACTCACTTCATAACATCCATTTAGTTCAACCCTTAGGAGGACCTCTAGGTAGTTTTAAAATAAGCTTAAATTAGGGGCTTTGAACTGTATTATTTAGTGTATATAGTAATGTTAGCTTTATTTTTATTAGCTTATTAGGTGCTTATTATTTGTCTTGATTTTAGTCCTCACTTATTTAAATTCATTGTTTACCTTGTTTGACTTATTAGTCCATTTCCTTTCGCTTATTCTTGCATTAAACTCAAAAAGAAAGTAGCCATTACTAAGCCCATTAAGCTCATAGAGCCTCTGCCCAAACTTTGAGTGCTTCTTTTCTGGCTTATTTAGCTTTTTTTCTCAAAAGTTCTCTTAGTTACAGAAAATGATAAGCTCCATGAGGTCTGTAAGTTTGTGTAAAAAAATTTGACTTTAAAAAAGTTTACGGTAGCAAATAAATAAAAAAAAGGGTGGAAGCACACACTCGAACCGCCCTCCTCCTCAACGCTCACAAACACAAACGACACTTACCACTTCCTGCTCTGGCCTCCGGTAGGGGCTATCCGTTAGCCCTCTACATCCTTTAAATAGATAATGCCCTTTTTGCTCATTAGCTTATAAGCCCGAATTGCTTATTACTGAGCTTATTTATAAGCTCATTTCGGGTTTCTATTTTCTTAGAGTTAGTTTCTTAGCGGTAAAAGTATGTTAGGTAATTTTCTCCAGAATTTTTAAGATTAGTTTAGTATTTTTTTTTTATAATTTAATTTTCTTTAAAAGTTTTAAAAATTCATAAAAAATACAAAAATTATCAAAAAAAATATTTTTCTTTTTAGGAAAATTTTATTTAGTCATATTTTACTTAGAAAAAAGAGAAAAATTTTTCGTAGGGTCATTTTTGAAACTTTTGATTTTTAAAGAGAACGTCTCCGTCTCGGCCCGTTTTTTTCCGTTTAACTCAAATTTAACTAAACTCCGTTATTTGTTCTAGTTTTTTATTATTTATCTTCATTATTAGTTACCCCTAGAGTATATTAAAGTAAAAATTTCTTGTAGGGTTAGTTTTAAGAATTTTAGGTTTTTTGACCCCTGGCTAATATATGTTCGGGATTTCTGCTCTCGTTTTTCAGTTAATTTCATTAATTTTTTTTCTAGGTTTTTCTCTAATCGATTTTACTTGTTATAGATTAATTTAAGCTTGCTACACTCTCAAATCCATTAATCTCATTTCAAATCTCCAATTTTCCCAACTGTATCGAGATTTCTTAAGCACAGAGGAGCCTCACTGGGATATGAACGACCGGGATATTATAATTACTTCTCGGTTTCATTGATTATTTTAGATGATGAACTTATTATATATATTTTATTATATATTATATATATAAAGAGGTCTAGTTTAAAAACAACCAATCAATCCATCAAGAGCCTCAAGACCATATTAAGCTTCCCAACATAAGCTCTAGGTGAAGTGCAATATCCTTTAATAGTCCATGAAATTGAAATAGAAAACAGTCATAACATTTCTATCTAAGGATCAACATTCACTTTCGCCCCTATTATAAAATAAACACATTCCCCTAAAAATAACCCATAAGACTCCCTCAAACCAACAATCTTGATCGCTAACACTCCCATGAAGGTTGGAAAGAAAACATTGTCAGTATAAGAATTCGTTGAAAGCTGTCCAAAGCTTGTGCGAAAGGTAGAGAATGTTGTTGTTGTTATGTTGTAGAAGATGAGAATGGAGAATTATAAGAGGTAGACATCTTCTACATTAACCTAAAGTCCATTGTATCACAAGATCATGCTTTGAAAATCCCGATGAATGTTAAATTTGAAAAATATGACCAAATCAATATCTCGGTGACAAGGATGCGGAAATATGACATAAACTCCAAACAAGCATTGATCCCGTAACATTTTTTTAGTGGTAAAAACAACTTTTAATGATAAAATCAAAGATTTATCGTTTTGTGTCTTTCGAAAACAAGGAGTCCGAAGAAACACAATAACAACTAGATTACACTAGTTCACGCTTATTTGAATCATTAAGCATCCTTTCAAAAATGAGTGACCTACGTTCAGCGTTGGCATGACGTTAGCACTGATAGGATTTCCATTCAATCATTGTGAACACTATTTGATAGTATCACTCCATAATGTTCTGGCATTATTGATTGTTAGTTTTATATACACAATAAAATATATAGTAATATTCCAAAAGAGCAATTAAGAACTTTCCTAAAGTCTCCCTTAAGAAAAGTTCACTCTAAAAGATATATATAATATATAATACGTATATTTAACCGGGAAGAATGATCACTCGGGTCGTTTCCCCAACGACTTGTGAAATTGAAACCTTGCTTTAGCTTTGATTATGATTTGAATGAGAGAAAATATATTTTTGAGTATCTATAGCAACAATTAAAATGAACAATTAAAAGCAATTAAACACTTAAACAATTAACGGGAAACAAATAAAACGCGACAATTAAGCAAATAAGTCAAAATTAAACTTTAAAATTGCAAACTAAATTTCTAAACCTAAAATAGGACAAAAGAAAATTTTAGGAAAAAGAAAAAATATTTTTTTTCTGATTATTTTTGAATTTATTATGAATTAAAAACTATTTTAATCTAATTAAATCCTAAAAAATAGCAAATTAAGTCCTAAAAATTTAGAAAAATGATTTTTAAACTTAGAAAAGTCTAAAATAACATGAAAACTCAGAAAACTATTTTTAACTATTTTTAAAATTAAAATCCTATTTTTAAAATTAAAAATAAAAGCTCAAAAATTAAAATTAAAATCTAAAAGAGTTGAAAATGATTTTTCTTAATGTAAAACTAAAAGTACTTTTTATAAAACTAAAAACTATTTTTTTGTATTTTGTTAAAACTTTTTTCTATTTTTAAACCTACGAAAAATCCTAGAAAATTATACAATAATAGGAAAATTTTGGAAAATTCAAGAAAAGTGCAAAATGTAACAAAGATCACTAGAAAAATGAAAGGAGTAACTCAGCTTATCAAATAAGCTGTGAAAACAGCTTATTTA
>BQNB010146578.1:5530-16555 GCA_026074375.1 Tanacetum coccineum
TCTTGCAATAATTATACAAAATGGGTAATTTACATGGGATAAATGATGCTATAAAAGTGACGTTATTTGATGTCATCAAAGACCATTTTGGTTACATAGATATGCAACCCACAGTCTTAGCTAACTAGGAGTTGAGCTCCAGTTGGTAGTCGACTTGTGGAAGGTTCAGTTTTGGTGCGATACTATAGTGAATGATGTAATTAGGATACATCCCAACAGTTTGGTTGGAAGACCATTTTTGGTACATAATTATTTTGATGCATCCTAATAGTTTTAGCGACTTATTGGAAGACCATTTTGGTACGTAATTATTTTGATGCATAAAGCTTACTTTCAAGTCTTAATGCACTCTTAAACCATGGTGGATTTGTAAAATGATATTTTCATTTGGTCGTCTAAAATAGTGAAATAAAATGGTGTGTCAGAATTGTTATTTTTCCAGATTTGATAAAGTGAGTTAAAATGGGTATAACCTTAACACTTACGCGTATCAATACATTAAAATTGATTTGGGATTAGCTTAATGTGTCTACAAGAGGATCTCAGAGGCCTAAACTTGAAACTTTTATTAAGACCTTCTGGTCATTTGATTTCTAAAGTGTGTCCGAAACTGGCTTTGCATTTGGTTTGGTCTAAATAAGTGGGTTAAAGTGCTTTATAAAATCTATAAAAATTTGAGAACACTCTTAAAACATAATAAAATGACTTGTGTTAAGGGGTTGGTCAGTATCCTAGTAGAACTTGTTGAAATGGTCGTCCGATATGACGTTAAAAACGGGACAGTTTGTGATTATGTGTAAAAAATCTATAAATTTTGGAAACTGACTAGTCTAGTAGTATGGTCAAATAAATAAACATCAAAGTGTCGAGCATATCGTTAGGAGTCTAATTAAATATTATTTGCTTACGTTAGGTCGTTGATAGAGGCACGTGATCATCGGGTTCCTAGATTGTCAAAGTTATCAACCCATTCTCGCACTTAACATTATTGCCTTTTAAGGTGATTTTTCGTAGCCCCTCTTTACTTCCGTTTTTTCTTGAGGGAAAATGAAACTCAAATAATGTTTTGAATGTTTTACATGTTGTGATACATTGTTTTCAGGTTTTGTACAAGATGTGCGTTTTGATTGCAACGTGTGTCTTACTGTGTGGATCCAATATGTGTGATACAAACATACATAACTATTTGACTCTGGGTTAGAGCCGAATGATATATTGATAGTACTATTTTGGGTTGACACCCCTACCCTTGGGTCGTATTGTGTGGTTTCAAACAGTGGACTTTTGACCGAGGGTGAATATAATATGGTCAAGTTATGTGTGTATGATGTCATGAGGTTCAGTTAGTGTGATTATATGATTTCAATTAAGTGCTTACATATGTATATCTTACTCACTTTTGTCCTACAATTATTATTAGGCACATCAAATGGGTTTAATACTTAAACCTACGAGCTCACCAACTTTATGCTGACGTTTTCGAGCATTCATTTTCAGGTGATAAAAATAAGGATGCCTAGGGAGAATAGTGCTTCCTGCCTTGCCTAGAGAGATATAAGATAAAACCCTTTTGTTGCCATTGTCCTTGGACAAATTGCATTTCTCTATGTTTTATAACTTTGGTTAAATTGTTGTTTTGTTCGAACACTTATCCCGGGTTGTGGGATGTTATGACATTATAATTATGTGATTGTAGTATTGGCATCGTGATGCAAGTATCCAGTTGTGTTCGATGTCAACAAGACTATTTTTTCTGGATGTTCATGTAGTGATTTCTCTATGTATTTCATATCAATGTGTTATGACGGTTCCTCTCTATCACACCTTGTTTTTTTGCATCGGGCGAGGTGTGACATGTGCACTTCTGGATTAATCCTTAGGTTGCTCTGGATAAAAAAAACTCTTTTCTCAATAGGTACGAGCTCCTCTTCTATTAGAATTTAATGTTGTGAAACTGCTTAAGACATTGTGAATTATGAGATAGAAATGCAAGGGTGTTAGTGTCACGTGAATACAAAAAATAAACAAATTATTTTTTCGTTTCTTTGCACTTTGTCTATTTTGTATGGTCGAGCAATTCTTTTTGACCATACAGTTTATCTTTTTCATTCTCATGTGTCTTGTACTTGCTTTTTCTGACACAATATGTACGCTCTTTTATTTTTACGTACGATTTTTATATCTCTTTCTGTTTTTGTGTTTCCTCACCAAAAATTGCTGTAAAATTTCATATTAGATTCATTATCAGTACTAGTATATCGGTGAAGAACCCACAAGTGAACAAGCGACAAGTGGATACCGAATAGTCAAATATGATAATGAATTTAAGATGTAATGAAACAATTTATTTGATTGATTTATGCGATGGTAAATGAACGAGTTTGTTGCTCACATGCTTAAAATGTTCATTCATTTTATCACCATTGATAGAAAAAGTATCATTTATTACTTGATTACTTTGTAAGTAAAATCTTTTCGGGACGCATTGAATCGCATGAGAATGAGGTTTTTGTTTAATTAACCTAACATTGAGCCCTATGTTACGTGGACTGGTTAAAAGGATTCATCATCAGCTTTTAGGTGATGAATAGCCCTAATAACCAACTTGATTATTAGTGACTCTTAAATATGTTACATCAAACTAGACTTATAAGAACTTTTGTCTGTTCGAAATTTCCAAACACATGTCATAATTCTGAGTACTATGTTACATATACTAGTTAAAAGGATCCATTATTTAGGTGATAACTAGCCCAAATAACAAACTTGATTTTGATGTACTCATAGTAATGACAGTATCAAGTCATCTCAAAAGCATTTTGAAAAAATATTTCAAGTTTTGTGTTATCTTTTAAAAAACAATAGATAATGATATGAAAAATCTGTAGCATTAAAGTTTATTGGATTTTAATATATCAAGACTATTAGACTAGTATAGTAGATTTTTCACCCATGGACGAAATCCAAAGATTAACATAAGGGGCTGTTTGGTTCGGGCGTTTTGGGCAGATTTCAAGGAAATTGCATTTTAAATTCTTGTAAATATCATGTTTGGTTGAAAATGCTAAGATATTGTAAATTCTAAAAATGCTAAAAGTGGGCCAATTGAAATTACTGTAATATGGGAGGCATTATAAATTCCTTTGACAGGGAATTTTCAAAGGGCAAAACTAGACCAAATTACCCCTCTATTATCTTTAGAACATTATCTTCATCGGTTGTGTTCTTTTTCATCTCAAATTATCAGACCCTATTTTTTCATGAAACCATTGTTTAAAACAATGGATTTCTTCAAGTGTTCTTATTTTTAAATGTTCGATTTAGTGATAATGGACCGTGGGCGATCGATTGCTCTCAATTTTTAAATTGATAAATCAATCATAGAACTTGGTTTGATCCCATATTGGTTCATGGTTTAATTGAAACTAACCCAACTAAATTTTTGGATTTTGCAATAAGTGCGTAGTTTATTATTTGTGGGAAACTTTCATTGTGATTAAGACGCCTGGTTTCAAAGTTTGTATATTCGCATATAGATGAAAACGCATTATACAAATGTCAAGAAGTTTGAGAAATAACAAATGGTGCAAGGGGCAAGGGCAATTGTGTAATCTATCACTTTGCAAATATAATTTGTTGTTTGTGAACCAAACACAAAAGCAAAAATTTGAAATTTTTAACCTTTTAAATTTCTAGCAATCTAATTTCTCCGCATTTCAAAATCGCGAACCGAACGCCCCATAAGAGTATTTGAAATATTCTAGTGCACAGTGATGAATTGAGAGATATTTCATGTTATTTGTACCCCTTAAAACGCTATTTGTACCCCCCTTGTTTTTTTGGTATTTTTTATCTTTTTTATCTTTTTTTTAATTTTTTAAATTTTATTTATATTATAAAACTGTGAAATTGAAAGTGCGGAATAAAAATTATAAAGTTTAACAAGTCAAAAGCATGAAACTGTCAAAAAAAATGAAACAGAACCTGATATAAAACTGCGTTATACTGTAAAAAGGGGTACAAAATGAATCTTTCGTACTTTTTGATACTTTTTAATGGGTCAGGGGTACCAATAGTAGCCCTCTTTCTGTATAGTACAATTTTGAATACATGGTTAGTTATTAGGCTAAAAAAATATGCGCAGTCATTGCATAATTTTACAATGATTAGATGTCTTAATATAATGGGTACTTCTATTGGTACCCATGCCCACAAAAAGTACCAAAAATATATTTTTGATTCCCTTTATACCCTTTGTTTATAGTAAAGCGTAGTTTTTTATCAGTTTATGTTCCGTTGTTTTTGACAGTTTAATACTTTTGACTTACAAAACTTTATAATTTTCGTTCCGAACTTTCCGTTTCACAGTTTTATAATGTAAACAAAATTATGAAGAAAAAAAAAGGAAAAAAACCGGAAAAAACCAAAGAGGGTACAATTGGTGTTTTAGGGGTACTAATAACTTACCCCTAATATAATTTAGGAACCCTAAATATTTGGTCGGAAATATACAAAGTGCCATCAATTTTCTCTATTTCTTTAAATTTCTCTTTTTGTAATCCACTATCACACGAATTTTTGAAGTAACATATTAACATAATAACATGGACCATGTGTAAGTTCTTTATCACGAACTCGATCACACTATTTGACGCAACGATAATTCTGTTGGGCCAACAAGAAGCAGTCTCGTAATATACAAAAATTGCACGCATATAGAGTGAACTTGTTTTATGGGTGGGCCATTTTGTTTCATCCTGATATATAAGTACACACGGTATGGTAACACCATTAACACCATCACATGAGCGCCACATCAGCTTTAACACCATAACACCAACACCCAAAATACTCAGGTAATTATAACATCATTAACACCACTTTTCAGGACCCACTTTTTTATTTTTTCATAACACCCCCTAAACAAACTTAAATATTTCATTCATTAAACAATATTACACATTACAATACTAAAAAAATAACATTCGAAAATTAAAAACATACAAAGAAAAAAATACATAAAAAAACATGCGCCCCAACGACTAAAAGTCTTCATCTTCGTGTTCAACTTCATTCCAAATATGCTCCATAAGGTTTTGCTGAAGACTAATATGCGTATCTCGGTCCCGTAATTCTTTCGCTTTTCGACGGTGCGTTTCACATCTTTCAACTCATGTACGTTGCATATTTATTGACGGATTAGCATACATTTCGTTAACCGTCATCTTTTGATCTTCTAAAATCATGTTATGCATTATGATGCAAGAATACATGATTCGACGTATGTTGTTGACATGGTATTGACGGGCCAGTTGTTGTATTATTCCTCAACGTCCTTGGAGAACAACAAAAGCACGCTCGACTCATTCGACCCGTACAATCGGCTCGGATTTTAAAATTTTTAAAGTGCTTTGGAAGAGGGTCGGCCTCATAAGTGCTAATGCCTTCGACTATTTTCAAAAATAGTCTTCGGCTCATACGGTATCTTCTTCGAAAATAGTATAAACGATACTTACACGGTTCATCAAAATAGTTGTAACACCCCCAAAATGGGCCGTAGCGGAATATGATGTTCCGGGGATATTACTTCATAGATCAATAGCACAGGATATGAGAACGATCTCTAAAAGAGTCGTTTAAAAACTGATACATTGGATTTTATAAATTGTTTGTTACAAAAGCCCATAGGCTTAACTTGTTCAACTTGAAAAAAATAAAGATTTCACAACATAACAATATCCCAAAATGTAATGCACGTAAATCTTTATAGCGATATGACTTCAAAAGACGACCATTCAATGTAACCATGACTTGCACCTTATTGACCTGAGAAAACATGTTTAAACTGTCAACAATAATGTTGGTGAATTTATAGGTTTATAAATTAAATGAAGCGGATAGCAAGATTTCCCTGTAATAAAGCAACGAATACAATATCACAAAATGTATTACGATATGCACTAAGCTCATGACACTGAAGCTAAACAATGTATGTATATCAAATACATATAAATGATGGTGCCCAATGTAGATGTTCAACCCGTAACATCTATGAGTCCGAAATGGTATACATTCGTCGTTTCCGGCCAACCGGTAAACTAGCAAGTGCTACTTGCCCGAACGGGGATGTTAATTCCCAAATAGATCTATTCATAACATTCGCGCTTACAATCCAGTAATTAACAGTTCATGATGATGGGCATAGTGGGTTATAGCTACTTAGGCAAACTCGTAATATTTGAATTAAAATGTACTTGCATCCATTTTGTAAAACAAACATGATCTCATCCCTGAGATTTGATAAATGATTAAAAGTGTAAGATTGGGGGGACTTTAATCTCCACATCATAAACAATGATACGGGATGATTGCACGGAGTGGCTCAGATAAACAAAGCATATAGACTTTATCCGCAACCTAAGTAAAAATAATACATATTTACTAAGCAGAAAATAATAATTTAAATACTTGCAATCTCGTCCCTAGTGTGTGCTTGAGCTCCATTTACAATGATGACGTTTGAAAATGAATTCTCATGTTAAAGTGGTCAACTTTATTAGGTCAATGTGTTCAAAATATAAGCACCCAATCTACGACATCGGATCTTTTGGAAACTAGGTCACATATACTCTAAAACATTAGTTCGGTTCGACCCTTGGTTTGGTCTCTAAGTGCGTCAATTAATTAGACAAAATAGTAGCGTTTAACTAATTGAATAAGTGTAATTATAATTAAGTTTCACTATTTGACGACTTGGAGTTTTACAATATAATTATGGCTTACTAGTTAATGGTAATGAAAACTAAAAATACATTTGACATCTCGGTCAGGTCATCTATAACTTTTGTCTCTTTGATTTTGTCCAACGAGGTCGTTTAATGGGTTAAAAATGTGGCTAAAGAGGTGTGTGTCGCGACTGGGTTCCAAAACAAAAAAATAGAATTTTGGCAAAGTGTTTTACGTGTGACTTTCGACTGATTTTAATTGCAGATTGCAAACCCATTCCTCAGTGTTAGGACAAGATAAAAATACCATTGCAAACTAGGCTAGGCCTACTGTAATTTATGTTTTATAAGTCTAATGGTTCAAGGTCGTTACCATGGCCAAAAACGAGTACAAAGTAAGGGGTGTCGCGACCCTATATGTTAACAGTTTTAATTTGTCGAAACGTGACAGTAGCACTAACTTAAGGTCACGTTTGCTAGTTCGTTACTTGATATTATGACAAACCAAAAGTACATTTGAAAACTAGGCCAGGAGTACAACAATTCATCTCTTATGGTTTTTGCAATTCGAAGTCGTTATGGTGACAAAAAACGAGGCCAAAGTAAGGAGTGTCAACCATTCAGCCAACAATATTAACTTGGTTGAAAGACATGGCAGCAGTACTAACTTTATGATCAGTTTGCGAACTCATTACTCAACCGTTTTTAATGATTCGAATTTATAAATAAAGCTCACCGTGTCAACTACAAAAAGCCCCTATGTGCTGACCTTATCTCCAAGTTTAATTGGGTTGAATCGTAGCCTAAAGTCGACCGAACAGGGCTGTTTTAAAATAGTGTAAAATGACAGATTTTCGCCTATCTTTGAGACTTTCTATCTTCTTCATTTCTGGACGAAAACCCGTGATTCCAGGGGCAAAATAATTACTACATGTCCTATTTCCGAAAATAATTAAGGTTCGCTTTTATGCTAAGCTTCTAGGGGTCGAATTTATACACTCAAAACTACTCGTGTGAGCTGTGTTTTTGTAGGCTTAGTGTACATGTTTTCTTTTTACTCCCACTAGTATGCTCAAGATACAATTTCTGTTTTTATGATTTCCCTACCCACGCATAACCATGGACCAAGCCCATAGTAGATACTTAGAAATTAAAAGGTGTTTAGTGTTTTATTCGAGTAGAACTAGAAACACAAAAAAATATATGTTTTTGTTTTTATTAAGTTTTCAAGCACACAACAATAGGCATGAGAATGGCATATAAAAGTTAAATAAAAAAGAACGATTTGCTCACAAAGCTCAAAGATGAATACGTAGGGGACTTGACTCAACGAATGACGAAACTCTTCACCCCTCACGAATGCAACCCAACACCAAAACTAATATTAACTCGACTACTGCGCCCCTTATGAACCAAACACGATCGCTGCTCGCTTGTCTTGGTGTGGTCGACTCGTAAGAAAGACAAACCCAACGAAACCTAATTAGGGTTTCTTGGAGTTTTAGGGTTTCTAGGGTTTATAGTGAAAGATGATTGTGGGCTGTATGTGTGTCGAAACAAGGATAGAAGGTCAAAGAAAACCAAGGTAAAGAGAGAGTATGATGATAAATAAGAGTTGTGTTGTGTTCTCTGTGTTTGCAAAGGAGTGTGCAAGTCTTCATATACTCAAGTAGATAAGCATGCATAGTACTCCCATTGAAGGTCACGTTCATATGTTAATCCATATCAGGCAAGGAATTTTTGGGTTTGAACATGGTCAATGTACATGATTATAAAGGGGATTACTGTTTATTGCGTGGCAGCAGAACCAAGGGAATAACGTGGGTTTTTGAAGAGTTTTATAAAACAGATGTTGGGTTTTATCTAAAGGGTAATAGAGGTTATTTTTTTTTATTCTTAATTTTTTTTTTTTTTTTTTATTTTTGTTTTTTTTTTTATTGTTTTTTTTTTTTTATTTTTTTTTTTTTTTTTTTATTTTATTTAATTTTTTTTTTTTTTTTTTTTTTTTTATTTTTTTTAGGATGGGATATTTGTACATCTTTTCTAGTTTAATATTACTGGTTTGAGAGTTTGGAAACAAGGTGTACGCGACTTCTTGAAGCGATTTGTAAAGAAGTCCATTTGTTTCTTGTATTAGGTTTATTGATTAAGAATTTATGGTTTGAATTGTTTAAAAACCAAGAAGAAATATAAGTCTTGCTCTAGTTCACTTATCACAATTTACACTAAATGGTGAAAAGAAAAGAATAGAATGTATTTGTTTGCGATTAACTAACTTGTAAGTGGGATCGATAAACTAGATCTCTAATGGAATCATTTTACCAAATCCCTTTATTAAAAATTCTTGGTTAACTTTACTTATTAGATTTTAACTAGGTGATTTAAAATAGAAGTGAACACGTAAAAATGTTATAGAAAGAAAATGGAATTATCGAAATCGTAATATGACCTGAAAACACGGGGTGTTATAATAGCCGCCCATCAAACGATCTTCGGCACCCTGTCGATCACGATGGATGTTCGGGGTTACGTGTATGTAGGGACGATTTTCATCTTCTACTAACGTTTCGTGATACTGATATGCTTGTTGAAGAAAGTAAACGTCAAATTCGTCATAAACGTCAAATTGTCTACACTCAATTAAAACGTCAGTTCTTCTTCGACTGTTCGAAGAAGTTTGGGTTTGTATTCCTTATTCGATGTCATTTGGGATTGTAGCAAAAAATATGGATTCATTTTTGTGTAGAGAGTGTTTGTGTAGAGAGTGTTTGTGTTTTGTTTATGATAAAAATTGTCTAAGGTTGGGGTATAATTTACTATTGAGTGGGGGTATTGTTTTTTTTTGGAAAATAGCGTTTGTTTTAGGGGGTGATTTGGAATTTTTTTAAAAACGGCCACCAACGCGCGTTGGTGCACCCACGCAGGGTCCAACGGCGTTGGCCAACGCCATTCAACGGTGTGGTAACGCCGACAACGGCGGAGCCACGTAAGCTCAACGCCGATAACGGCGTTACCATACCCCGTGCTCTAAGAACATTTCTTTTTATGTTTTTAACTCACCAAGCAGATAGTTGCATGGTTGATTGTTCACACACTCCCGTGTCACACACAACTTTTTGAAATTATTTTTCTTTCTTATTATGTGATGGGTTTTTAGCGCTCGTTTGGTTGTAGATGGGTTTAGGTTTAGGATTTGAATTTAAATTTAAATTTGGTATAAGATTTGGATTTGGATTTAAGTTAAGAGAAACAAAATAATATTTAAAAATGTATTATATATTAAAATAGAGTTAAGTACATTTTTGGTCCTTGTGGTTTGATGCATTTTCTCACTTTTTGTCCAAAAATAAAAAAAGGTTTGATTTTGGTCCAAAACACATAGTTTCGTTCCACTTTTGGTCCAAAAGACATAGTTTCGTTTCACTTTTAGTCCAAAAATTTTAGTGCAAATTCACGGGATTGGACCGAAACTATGTTTTTGAACCAAAACCAAACCTTTTTTGAATTTTGGACCAAAAGTGAAATCGCACCAAACCACAAGGACCAAAAATGTACTTAACTCATTAAAATATAAATTAAAAATTATATATATTAATAATGGGTGGCTAATAAGAAAATGTGACATTGAAAAAACACATGGTCTCACTTTCTCATAAAACCCCTCTTACACTTCATTTTTTTAGATTCTTTTATATTTGTTTTACATAATTAAACGCAAATAAAAAATGCAACCAAACAATATATTTTAAATTTTTAACCCTAAAGAAATGAAACCTTAATGTTTTAGTTCAACGCACACATATTTACCTAATTGATTGTTCACACACTCTCGTGCCACACACAAATTTTCTACAACATTTTTATTCTTGTTATGTCATTTTTTAATTGTATACACTCCTAATCTCCATTATGCAAGGCGACAAAAGTGGCTAAGCCCATTAGCAGGTTGTTTTTGACCCAAGTCCATTCGTCTACATATGTTATCAACTTGCTATATTTTCTTTTTCTGAAATATAAAAGCTATCGACATGAAAAATAAAAGTGTGCTTCTTTTGAGCTAGGGGTGTTGATTGGTTCGGTTATCGGTTAGTTCCGTTAAAAAAAATTGGGTCAATCCGAAAACCGAGCTGAACCGAACCGAAAACCGAATTTGAATTCGGTTTGGTTCTCGAGTTGACCCGAATAACCCGAATTTCACTATTTATTTTTAAAAAATTAATAATTACTTAGATATTTAGCAAAAAAAATATTATAAGCATAAAAAATATTTTTTTATATTAGGATAAAATTTTAATGGTAT
>BQNB010146580.1:0-16555 GCA_026074375.1 Tanacetum coccineum
GTGATCATCTTTGTAATATATAGAAGTGTACCATCATTATGAAGGCTTCTCCGCCAAGTGAAAGGAGCTCGGTGACTAGTGTTTAACAAACTCTCGTGTAAGTGACTCGGGGAGTGGAGTAGGGAAAGGAAGGTGTCCTTGTAGCCGAACCACTATAAATACTTTTGTCCCGGTGAAATCTTTCTACACTCTAGTTTCTCTTTACCTTTACATATCTTACTTCTTAATTACTAAACATCAATATCTAGATCACTTCACCAAAAAAGTTTCAAACAAAGTGTTTTACAAGTTTTAAAAGGCTAAAAATTTAGAAAACTATTCAACCCCCCTTCTAGTTTTCACCCCTACTAATATCAAAGGTGTTAGAATCTTTCTACGTAACTGACATAAATTAAACAACAGGTTATGAAAGTTAGAATGAATGGTTATCAACCATTTTAGATAAATGTCACCACGGACCAACAGGTGGACATTATGGACCCGACATAACTGCTAAAAAAGTCCTTGATTTAGGATTTTACTGGCCAACAATCATCAAAGAAGCTCATACTCTAGTTCGCTTATGTGAAGCATGCTAAAAGACCGAAAATATATCAAAACGTGATGAGATGCCCTTGAACAACATTCAAGTATGTGAAATTTTTGACATATGGGGTATCGACTTTATGGGACCGTTCCCGAAATCATATGAGTTTGAATACATTCTAGTCGCCACAGATTACGTATCTAAATGGGCCGAAGCTCAAGCTTTACCAACCAATGACGCCCGAGTAGTAATAACCTTTCTGAAGAAGCTATTTTGACGTTTCGGAATGCCCAAAGCTCTAATCAGCGACCGAGGTACCCACTTCTGTAACAAAATAATGGAAAAAACCATGAAAAGATATGGAGTTAACCACCGTTTCTCTACATCTTATCACCCTCAAACTAATGGTCAAGTTAAAAACACGAACATGGCTCTTAAAAGAATTCTTGAAAAAACTGTTAAAGACAAACCTGCTATTTGGTCAAGAAAACTTGATGATGCTCTATGGGCTTTTCGTATAGCCTACAAAACACCTACCGGTACCACACCATACAAACTAATATACGAAAAGAACTGCCATTTACCATTTGAAATTGAACACCGTGCATACTGTGCACTGAAGAATTGCAACCCAGAATTAATCGCTGCTGGTGAGAAAATAATGTTCTAAAGCCGGTTAGTCGATCTTAGATAAAAACCACCAAAAGCAGATGAAAAACTCTCGTCTATACAAGGTCAGAATAAAAGTCTGACTGGACAAATAAATTACGAATGAGAAAGGAATTCAAGCAAGTAAATAAAGTCCTACTTTTTCACTCAAAGTACAAATTTAAACAACCGAAACTTAGATCCTGATGGTTGGGACCTTATGTAGTGAAACATCAATATCCATCTGGATATGTTGAACTTTATGGAAAAGATGGAAAGACGTTCATAGTCAATGGCCACCGACTCAAACTATATCACAAAGAAGATAATGAACCAAGGGAAACAATCACCCCCTTTTTCCCAAACAAATGACCCCCGAAATACGAGTCTAGCTAACGACTCTCTTAAAAATTAAGCACTTCTCGGGAGGCAACCCGTGCTCTCACTTAAGTGTGGAGGAGTTCCTCCTCTATTCTTCTACTAATATCTTTTATTTATTTTTTAAAAAAATCAACAAAAATATTTTCTCTTTGTGTGCTTTTGTTTACTCTTAAGCAGGTACTCTAGCTTAAAAGATGTGGAAAATTACGACGTATGCTCAAGATTAGCTTATAACTATGCATTTCTCTATGCCTCGGGAAGTACCGTTTTCCTTTAATTTTCCTTATTTTATCTCTATTATCAGTTATCACATTGAGGGCAATGTTCAACTTAAGTGTGGAGGGGAGCCAAATAGGAAAAATTAATCATATCCCTCTATGTTTGCCCTATTAAAAATTTTCCAACTGATATTTTATCTTAATTATATGTTTTGAAATTAAAAAATGCTCTTAGTAAGGCAAGCCTAACCGGATTGACATTATAGCTAGCACACCCCAGTCCACTAAATGGTGAGAAATCTAAGCCTTAAAAATATTCAGGTATCCACCTTTGGTACCTAAGATAATTGATGCCTTTAGCTTGTTCGAGTTAAGGTTTGATTGCAGTCATATGTGTCTATTCCGTTGTTACAGATGTGTACGTATGGTCTTTGTCACCTTTTCTGGAACATTGGTATTGGTTGAAAATTATATTTGAGAGAGCCGGTAATTTAAAAGCTCTAAAACTTATGCTTAATAATCATTTACTAGACCGAAGCCTATCACATGAAATGTATCTCACAAAGTTCTTATTCTTGCAAGTGCTCCTTTTATTGCTATGTTGATGAAATATCTAAAAGTTGAATGAAGAAGTCCTGTGCTAAGCCTTAGTTGTAATCTGCAAAAAAAGGGTCCTATATGAGTTATAATAGTTCAAAAGAAATAAAGGGGATATGTTCAGCGCATGATGATTGGAATCCTTCTAGTACTCAAGTTCCACCTCTCGGTCATGTGTTATGTTGTTAAGTACAAGCCTATGGTAGCGTCTTAGATTAGTTTGTGCAAAAATTTTTAGTGTTCTTACCCAAAAACATATTTAAACTCTTATCTGAGTGGTGAGTTGAATTTAAAATCAATCACTATCCTTTGTGAGGTGCTTGTTATATGTCTATGCCTGAAAAGTTATCTAATATGCAAACTCTCTTAAAATCAAATTCTCCACGTCATGACAAATGATTTTATTTTTTAGCTTCCATTGCTTGAGGGCAAGTAATAAGCTAAGTGTGGAGGGATTTGATAACGCCTCAAATTGATAATGTTTCTATGGCGTATTTTATGTTTTATTCGAGCATTTTCTCATAAACTTTTGGTATTGATTAAGCTTGAATTGCTTTATAGGTTCACTGAAGGACTATAGGACCAAGCTCATGAATCTATGCACTTTGGGAGACGAATACAAGAAAAGAAAAGATTTCTAGCCAAAGTTCAAGAAGTCCGCCGTACTTGCTACATTGTGCGTCGTACTTTCCTCTGAAACCTAAAACCGCCGCACATTTTCCCAAAGTTTGAAGAATTAAAGTCCATTAAATGCACCTGCATTAACTCCTCAAAATCGCCGCACTTATTTGTAAGTGCGCCGCACTTCCAGTAAAAGTCATTAAATGCTATCGCATTAACTCCCAAAGTCCGCCGCACTTTTTCCTAAGTGCGCCGCACTTTGCACTCAATCTTGCCTATAAATTGAGGACGAATTTTCATCCTCAAGGTATCCCTCCTCACAATCATTCCTCACATTCTATCCCATTTTATACACACATACTTTCCCTCCTTTCACCAAAACACCAAGAAACACCTTTTCCTTTGAAGAAAAAGATCTAACAATCAAGAACGAAGAAGTTTTCTTACCTAGTTGTTGAAATATGGTGAAGTTATGTAAAGTGGCTTTTATATGAACTCCTTAGCCAGAGGCTCAAATTCACATGACTACTCGGTGAAGTTACGATAATGATAAGTGTTTGGTATGATCATGATCGCTTTAATCTTAAGCTTATGTTGCAAACATGTCATATCTTCTCTTATCTTTTTTTGCTTATTAACTTAGATTATATTAATCTATCGTATTTTTTAGGTCGAAAAGACCGCTTATGATCTATGTGGTTTGAAAGATTTGTCTATGTCTTTAAAGTTCTTTGCTGAGAAATCCACTTTCGTAACTTGATAAACAATATAAGCTTTGATATAATTATAATTGGATTATTGAGTGACACATTTGGTTAGTTAAACTAATTTATTCTTACTGTTAATAAGTTAGTTCGTTAAAATGTTTTCTGACGAGAAATCATTTTTATAAATTAAAGTCCCATCTTCGAGGTCAAATCATTTCCAACACTTATAAATTATTCTCAACTATCCGAGTAGTCATCTTTATTATCATTGATAAAACTAAAGTTATTTTCAAAATTGTTAAAGTCTATTTTCTTTCTGATTATTCAAACACTACTCTAATCCATGTGGATGACCTGGTCTTATCTAAAAATATTATACTGCATACGTGGGTTATACTTTTACCCTTGTGTTTCTATATAATTGTCCAGTATTTTCAGTCTTATAAATTTAAAGCTTTTGAAACACATCAATTATCTTGGGTTGATATGACATTACATTTCCCCGAATCATATCAGGAAGTCCACCAACATATTTCTCAACTTCATTTGATTCCTCATGAAACTTCCTTCCACACATTATTGCAAGCTCTTGAAAATGCAGAGTGTAACTCACGACATCATTACCTTTTACTTTTAGGTTCCAGAGCTCAATTTCTAACTTCTTGATTTCACCCCTTATGCAGTATTTGACTGTCATCATCTTCTTCAGTGCCTTCCAGTCCATAGCATAAGCAACATTTTGAGTAACAATCTTCATGTAGGAGTTCCACCGTGTTAGAGCATTACCAAGAAAAGTGCAAGTAGCAAACTTAACTTGGTTCTCTACAGCACAGTTGCTAATATGGAACACTAACTCCATCTTTTCGAACCATTGTGACAACACAACCACTCCTTCAGTACCCTTAAAAGTAAGGGGCTTGCAGTTAAGAAAATACTTGTATGTACACTCACGTGTAGTGCGTACAATTCCTCTAATTCCAGTGCCAAAATTATGGCTTCCGTCGCCATGACCATTAGTGCTATTTCGAAGAGTTTCATGATTAGGAAGTGCCTCAGACACTCTTGCTTCGATCAGTTGCTCAACAGTAGCAACTGTCATAGGGGCAACAGCCGCAGCCCTTGCAGCAGTAGCAGAGGTTCTCTTTGGTGGCATATTGTTCTAAATCACAATAATATAAAATAGGTGAGCTTTCATAAACATCACAACATGACAAGGGTACAACATATATATAACAAGATCATATCACACAGTTATTATATAACATGATTGGGATCACAACACATAACAGAATTAAGATCGACATGACATAATACAACACATCATATATAACAGGAAAACATACATGATTATCTGATACAAGAAATAAATAATACAAATCCTACTGCCGTGCTAGCTGGGCATATAAACCCATAATACTTAGCCGGCTAACATAAAGATAGCTACAACATGACATGAAAAAGTAAACCTAGGCACAACTATCAGCGCCCTCGGGATCATCTACATGAGTCAGATCTCTAGCCTAGAGTGCCTCAATCTGTCCTAGAGCCATTGACAACTGTCCATGTAGAAATGAAACATGTGCAACCAATGTCGTTGTCAATGCCTCATGTGAAACGATACGATAATCCTAAATCTACGTGTGAGTCCTATATGCCTGCAGCTCTTGGTGAACTGCCAAACTCAATCTCACTGATTGTGCCCAAGCCTTTTAAGAAACTAAATCCTCCTACTCCATTAACAATACATTCTCTTGGTGAAATGTTCTTTCCTCGATCAATACGTCAACTCTCTTTGATAAGTGAGTCTGTCTGTCCTGAGCATCCTCGATCATAGCATAAATATCCTGGGTGTCCTCCTCATGAACCTCAACAAGCTCGGTCACCTTAGCATTGACCCCTTCTAGGGTCGTTGGTGCTATCTCCTCAATAGCCTCTGATGGGTCTACCCAAACATCCCTAATGCCATAGCCAACCTCCTTGGCTCTTTGACGTCTGGTCTCGGCATCCAGAGTGCCGATAAACCCATAGTCTGCTCTATGACCTCCAGTAGGTCTAGCAGCAGCAGTCGAACTCTCCCTCACCTCATACCTCAATGTAGGAGTAGTCAGACGTAACCTCTTACGAGGTGGTAACTCGACCTTGGGAATGTCCTCCCTACGGTCGACTAGTGGTGGTATGAATAGTGATGTTGGTAGTGGTGGTAGCGGTGGTGATGGTGCTGGTAATGATGTGGGTACAAGTTGTGGTAAATATAGTGATGATGGTAGAGGTGGTAGTGGTGGTAATGGAAGTGCAGGTGCAGCCAAACACCTAGCAAAGCGTTCCTCTACAGAGGGTGGTGATAGTGAGATGAGTGGTGATGGTGGTGGTGTAGGTAAGGCAAGAAGTCTTTTGACTTCCACCTCTGATAGAGAAGGCATAGGTGACTGGGGTCGGACAAACATCCAAGTAGTGGTACGGCCTGCAGGTGGTGATGGTGGTGTAGTCGCAGACTCATCGGTCTCAAACGGCTCTGTCTCCTCAGAAGAGGGGACATGGTCAACAACAGGTGCAAGGACAGGGTCGGCCAGAGTCAGGTGCTCCTTATCCTCCTCCTCTGAAGCCTCTTTCTCCTCTTCGTCATCATCAGAGGAGTCATCATCATCATATCATTTCATTACTCTGTAGCTGGTGTCTGGGGGTTCTCTCTGATCATCTCTAGACCTCTTCTGGATCGGACAGCACATTAGCACGGAGATAGGGGCTAGGGTGAATTCAGCAACAACATAAGGCAAATTCCTAATGGGAACCTCCTATCGATGGGGCCAGTATCGGGGTTTACTTGGGGTTCGGTACGTAATATGGCGAGAGCCGGCTACCTGGATACGGCTCCTAGGGCAGGCACGTAGTCTGGTGATGGTGGGTCTACCGGATGCATGGGGAGTCCAAATATCGTATAGACGACACCTGAGAACCTAGGTAGAGGCTCTGTAATCATCGTGATGGATGTATAAAGGTATCCCTAGACGTGCTTCGTTGATGACTTGAATGGATATATATCACTCAACAGAGTTTACATTAGTATCATATATAGACCAATAATAATATACTTAATCTATTAAAAAACCATATGTGAAACTGAGCATTAGTATTTCCAAATAATGGCAAACAAATATGTATAAATGAATGTCTCATGAAAATACCTTTGTATGATGCAATATTTGAAAACGGATTTATAGTCCAGGTAAAATATTTAACCTTGGGGGGGGTTTGGGGGGGGGTTTTGGGCCGGACGGGACCCACCCCCCACGGTTTTCTATAAAACCTTGGCTTAGATACAATCTGTAAACACCCAAATTAGGTCGCAGCGGATATGAGTCTGGGGAGCGTTAACCTCATAGATCAATAGACAAGCTATGAGAAGACCTCTAAAAGAGTCATTTGAATTACGATACATTGGATTTTTGAAATTGATTAATACAACGCACAACGGCTTAACTTGTTAAAAATTTGAATAAAACGATTTTTGATCATAACTATATTCCAGATGTATTGACTCTAATCTTTTATGCATGACTCCTAATACAGTATCCCAATGTATCTTAGCACTGTGCTCATGATGAGAAAAAATTGCTTTAAAACGTAAACAATAAAGTTGGTGATTCTCAAGTTTATGTAAAATATAATGTAGGGACGCAGATTTTCCGTGATAATGGAAAGATGCCGACATCACAAATGTAATACGTTTCCCTAAGTCATGACATGAAGTCGGACATGTATGAATTGCAATATAAATTGCAACATTGCTGATGATGTTCTAACCGCCACATCCCAATCGACACGGTATACCTTGTTGTCGGTAAAAACTGGCACAGTGGCGCTATTTTACCGAAGGGGGATGTCAATCCAAATGATCTATTTATAACCATTCGCGCTCACACAAAGTAATTGACAGTTCATGATAATGGGCTCAGATGGTTATCGCTACTTAGGCAAACACGTAATCATGTAAAAATGTACACTTGCGTCCAATCGTAAAACAATGCATGTTTCTCACCTCAAAAGTTGTAAATCATTGATATAGTAAAACATGGGGCTATGAACTCACCTTAGTGATGAACTGAAGTATTTGAATCAAGTAAATGAAAACGTCACGGATATGACCGAATGCAACTTAATTAAATGTAGGTCATATAAATACTAAGTACTTTGAATAACTAATGCCACATATAATTCTATATAGTTACATCACCACCTAAAAGTGTTTATTTAATTTATAAAATTAAACAATTTAATTTGTACTTGTAAAACAAATGCCTATGTATTTGTAATTGTAAAAATGATATACTCGTCCAACAATTTGTTATTTGCCAAACATACTTGATGTATTATTTATGTAATTTCATTATATAAGTAATTAATTTGTTTAAGAAAGTAATATTTATAAAATTAAAAACGTTTATAAATATCACTTTTAGTAAAAACGTCGTATCTTTCTCGTTTCTAACGTTCTTTATTTGTATGGAATCGTAATTGAAAAATAAAATCAAAATTTAAATTTATTATGTTGGTATGCACTGTTATGAACAGATAAACGGTTAGTGATAATTTTAAAATACTTTTTTATAAATTTTAATTATTAAAATCGTATATTAATTGTATCTCATTCGTTTTAATTCGGTTTTTAGTGATTCTTATGTTCACGTCTTTGTAATTAAAAGCTATATCCAAGAAAATTATTTCCCAACAGCCCACTGTTATGAACAGTAGCATGTTTTTATAAAATTACTTTTATAAAAATACTTTTTATCGTAAACTTGATTATAGCGTATTTCTTCATTTAATCCGTATTTAATTGCAACCTTATACTTTTGAAAATCGCGTTAGTTGTTATTTATTAAAAAAATAATCTTCCATTTTTATTCAGATTCGAATTTGAGTTTTTATAAAAATACTTTTATAAAAACACTTTTTACGTATAATCTTGCAAATGCCATTTCTCCTTCGTTATAATTCAGATTTTCGAGTTCTTTACATTCTTACGATCCTTATGAAATGCACTATTTTTATAAAAACATAAAATTAAAAAATTTAAATGGTTCGAAATAACAGTAAAAATTAAAATGTTTAATTAAAATTGTTATATATACTTTTAAACTATTAAAGTTACCACAAATCCATCTTATTTTATAATTAACAATCACTTGTGTATAAATTAAGTCTCTAACTGATTTACATCATATTAATATTCCATAGTGTCATGAAATTTGTCCAACTTATTTATCAATTCATAACTTAATATATAAATTTTTCACATTAGTTTATATACATATTTTAATAAATTCCCTCATACTTGTTATTGTGTGTTTCTCCATTATAACATGAGTTCTAAAATATCAACTTATCATATATAGTTTGAACAATGATCCAATCATGAAAACTTATTTTATAAACTTATAAAGTTTCCTAGGTGATGATTTAACTACACACAATTATATAATACATGAAATGAAAGTATTAAAGAGATTAGGGTTTTAGGTAACCTTAGATGAGTGTATGATGAATAAGGAACAAGATCAAAACCCTTTTGATCAAAACCATAATTTGAAAAACCATGAGTTGAAAGCACTAATTTTAAGGAACCCTAATTTGATCTTTTCTCTTAATTAACACACTTTAAATTACCAACCAGCTTCTAAGACACCTTGTATATGATTAACAATAACTCTTGAACACTTGTACTAGCTTAGAAATTTAAAGATATGACTTTGTTTGAGGTGGAAATACAAGTGGGGTTGAGGGTTTTTGGAGAGAAAGTGAAGTGATTTTTGCTTGAATATGTGAAGTGTGTGTTTGTTATCACTTTATTGGTTCTATATATAGCATGTCAAGTATGTATACCACCTTAGGGAAACTAGCAAATGGTTTTTGGTGTTGTTCCTTTGTGTGTCCAGTTAGGGAAGCCAAGAGGACACAAAGAATGTTTTTATTATTTAAAAAACTCACTTAGGGCTTGTAAGACTAGGGACAAGTTTTGGTTGCAACATGCTTTGTGTAAGATGTGATCATGATAAGGTTTGCATGATTTGTTGTAGCCCTCTTTCTACTTGTGGTCTTGCGTGTTACTATGAAAACAAGGGGCCACAAATTGGGTAAAAAGTGGTTATTGATCCATTTGTTAAACAACAATGATTTGTTTATTCAAATTAGTAGAGGGTTTGATTTAATTTGGCAGTGAAAATGTGTTTGTATGGTATAATTCGGTTAGGGGTTGAATTTGACAAAGGTTTATGACGTTTTTGGGTATTATGGGTATTAGTGGGTATTTTTTGAAGTGTAGGTGGGTTTATGATTTGCCATGCATGCAAAAGTGTAGTTTTATTGCGTTACGTAAACGATTTATGTAACCAATAAAAATTAAAAGCATAAAGTTATAAATTATCATCCTAATAATTTTATAACACTTACTTGACGTAAATATTTAATTGTTTGATGCCCATTTACGTTGAATGCTCATTTTTAGTTTACACGATTTAGCTTAACGGTAAAAATAAAAGTAAACGCACAAAAGCCTAAAATTATATAATTGATTTGAGTAGTAATTGACTTGAAAATGTGAAATGTTACAGAATAGATGTGCCGTACCATTATGGTATGTAGTTTGCTTTGTGAGTAAAGCTTCGTATAGTATAAATACATTATCCAATCTATGTACAAAACACTGTTACAATTAAATAAGATAATATCTTTGAGGTTTTATATGTATTAGAGCCAAAACCCTAATCAACCTTTTTTTTCTGGCACAATTCTGGGCACTTTTCAGGCCAACACAACACCCCAAGATCAGATCCAATCAGCAGCCTTAGTCCTACGATCAGATCCACTCCTGATCATCTCGATGTTGCGGACGCCAGCCTCCGTCGTTCAGAAACCTCAAAAAAGGAGGAATATTACTATGGCTATGATTTCAGCTTTCACCACAGTCGATAAAATGGCTCACAACTCTCGTAAGTTCGCTTTTACCCTTTCACCCGCAAATTATGGTTATTGGAAAACTATGATTGAACCATTCATCATCACAAATAATTTGAGGGTTATGTGGATGTTTCAACTGTGTCCATCAAAAATCTTCTCGTTATCGATGCGTGCCACCGTTCAAAGGAAAACCCTAATTATCTAATTGGGTCTCTAACGGGCCCACGTCATATGCTAATATCTCTTTAACGATCTCAGGAGCTTCTTTCGCATGTTCAAGGTACAACTTCTCGTGATCTTTGGTTGTCCTTAAAAATGGTATGACCTAATTCCACATCTAGGGGAAAACACTTCAAAAACTAACTTCTGTGCATAGCAGATGCACGGTAATGAAACTCCACGATGCTTATACTAAATCAGTGAAGACTATGTGATGCACTCGCCGCCATCAATGAAACCTATAAAGGATAAAGCCTCGTTATGCTTTTTGTGTCATGTCGTAGTGAAGAATATAACGGGTCTTCAAAAACTACAATCAATGCCAGTCAAAGTCCAACTGCATTTAGCGAGCTTCATGCCCCTTAGTGATATGATTATATGCGGGGGATGGGGGAGGGGGGTGGGGGGGCGGGGGGGGGGGTGGGGGGGGGCGGGGGGGGGGTATTGGAAAAACTCGTGCACCTGCTCCGTCTATCACTTCATCTTTTTCTTTAAACTACGCAGTGGGCTCACCAAGCATGTCAGAAGCTCATCAAGTTCAACTTTCAGAGTTGACTGCTCAATTGAGTGCTCTTGGATTCCAAGTGTCACCCGTTGCACCATCTGGTCCCAAGCCTTTTATGGTGCTCGCCCTTCAAACAAAAAACAAGAATAACATTAAATAATCATGACAATCGCAACAAATCTCGTTGGTAACAACAACAACCTGAGGTCGTGGTTAAGGGTCGTTTTTAATTAGGCATCCACCTAAATACAAGATATGGATTTGCAATAGATTGTTGTATTGGTCAAATTCCATATAATGCCTAATCGTGACCCATTTCCTATTTCTTCGGCCATTGTTAACTTTACAAATACCCGTGCTCAAACCCTCTAGTGACTTGCAAATTGGCATTCAGACACGGAAGCAAATAGTATTGACATGATTTGGGAGCGATGGAAATTCAAAGGCTTATTTATGGTGCAACGAACGCACTTTAATGTGGCACGGTAAGGGTCTTCCTATTCTTCGTATTGGATTCATTAAAGTTTAACTCACCACAAAATGTTTTCTCTTAAAAACATTCTTCATGTACCAGAAATCTCCCACAATCTCCTTTATGTTCAGAAATTTTGTCATGATAATGATGTCTTTTTTGAATTTTACACTTCTTATTTTGTTGTAAAAG
The DNA here is from genome assembly GCA_026074375.1 of Tanacetum coccineum. NCBI lineage: Eukaryota > Viridiplantae > Streptophyta > Magnoliopsida > Asterales > Asteraceae > Tanacetum > Tanacetum coccineum. The sequence continues at coordinate 12,041 of BQNB010146580.1, forward strand.
ACGAGTCTACACACACCACTCTTCTCATCGGCCCCAGTAAACACGGTCTCTACACCATCACTCTTCCACAACTAAAGTCATCATAAAGTTATTCCTTTTTCGGATGTACGAGTTCCCTAACCATTTGCATAGAGGATAGGACATCCAATCAAAGTCTTTTGCGTTCTATGCTTCTATTTTTTCTCTTCCCGATACAATTAAAAGTTTGTCTGTTTCTGTATTCTTGTCCTCTAGGAAACATCTTTAAAACTACTTTATTTGAACTTGATTTTCGAAAGTAACAATATTTTAGACTGGTTGTATTGTGATGTTTGAGGTCCCGACCTTTGTTATCTTTTGACGTCATAGATTTATTTTATGTTGCGTGTTGTCTCAGTCGTGTACATTGGATATATCATTTAGCTCAAAAATCTAATGTGTATTCCACTTTTAAATCATTTGTGCAAAAGGTTGAACGTCAATTCACAACAAAATTAAAGAATGTTCAAACCGATTGGGGTGGTGAGTTTCGTAATTTAGCTTCATTTTTCTCTTTGCTAGGAGTTATTCACCGGCGATCTTGTCCTCATACAAGTGAGCAAAACGGCTTTGCTAAACGTCGCAATCGCCACGTTGTGGAGACCGGTCTTACTCTTCTTGCTCAAGCATGTGTTCTTAAACGTTTTTGGCATTATGCTTTTGATACTATTGTTTACCTAATCAATCGCATGCCCTCTCGCACACCGAAAAACAAGTCACCTTTTGAACATATATTCAAAGGTCTCCCGACTACTCTTTTCTTCGTGTCTTTGGGCGCCTATGTTTTCCCCATCTTCGTCCGTACATATCACTAAATGGAATTTGTTTCACTTCGTTTTGTCTTTATTGGCTTACAGCCCCTGCATCTGGATATCGTCTGTCTTGGATATCTACGCACAGAGCGTCTTTCTATTGCTCGACATGTTTGTTAAATGAAGCACAATTTCCTTCAATAGCCTAAAACAATTCCCCCAACCCCTCAAAAAACATTCCTATACTCCTCAGAATCACCTTATGTAATTCCTACTACTAACCATCCAAGTCCATCTTCACCATGCTTACCGATTTCATCTCCATCATCAGTTTCACATTTGAGTCCAACTTCTCAAACTTCTCTCGAGTATTCTAATGGTCAACCATCTCCCGTATCGACTACATTGATAACAACACCACCACCACCACCACCTCCCATCACTCAGTAACGTCCTGCAAATCTTCGTCAAAATCCCAAACAATGGGTTCCTTACAATCCTTCCGCAAATCATGTTATCGCCCTCCCCACTACCATCACTGAACCAACCTCGTTTACCATTGCCAACAACTCTCTAGAGTGGCGTCAAGCTATGAAAGAAGAGTATGTTGCTCTCATGAAAAATGGAACGTGGTCTTTAGTACCTCGTGCTTCTAACACAAATGTTGTTGATGGTAAGTGGTATACAGGTTAAAATGGGACAAGAATGGTGCTATCACTTGTTACAAAGCAAGATTTGTTGCAAATAGGTTTCAGCAACAACCAGGTATTAAATTTTTTCATGAGACATTTAGCCCGATTATAAAGTCGAAAACTATTCGAGCTGTTTTATCACTTGCGGTTACTAACAACTGGCCACTACGCCAGTTAGATGTTCACAATGCATTTCTTCATAGAAATCTTAAGGAGCAGGTTTATATGAAACAACCTCCGGGCTTTATTGATCCACAATGACCAAATCATGTATGTTTACTTCATAAGTCTCTTTTTGGTTTAAAGCAGGCATCGCGCGCTTGGTTTGAGCGCCTCTTTGAGCCTCTCTTCGATCTCGGTTTCAAAGGCTCCAAAACGGATCCATATTTGTTTAATTATTCGCGTGGAGACACACTTTTGTACATTCTGGTATATGTAGATGACATCATTGTTGCAGGTAATAATAAGGGCACTATCGACAATATAATTTGTCAACTTGGATCTGCTTTTGCATTAAAAGATCTCGGGTCACTTAACTACTTCTTGGGTATTGAAATTGTTCCGCATGTGTCTGACATTCTCCTATAACAAAAGAAGTATATTTTGGAGCTATTACAAAGTGCTGGTCTTTCTAACTACAATCTCGTGTCTTCTCTAATGGTTACCTCGAGCTCACTCAGTTTATATGACAGTAGCGCTTTTTCTAATCCAGTAAAATATCAACAAGTAGTGGGTTCTTTACAATATGTTACCCTATCTTGGCCTGACATAGCTTTTGCTGTTAACTAGGTATGTCAATATATGCATGCTCTGACCGAGAATCATTGGTCTGCAGTTAAACGGATTTTTCTGGTTCTACTCTTCAAGCTTTTACTGACGTGCTATGGAAAGGTAATCCTGATACTTCTCTTGAAGCTTTCTCAAATGCTAACTGGGCTAGAGATTCAGATGATCGACGGCCCACGAGGATTTGCTATATATCTTGGTTGAAACCTTATATCTTGGACCGCTCGTAAACAACGTACGGTTTCATGTTCCTCTATAGAAGCTAAATACAAGGCTCTTGCTGACACTGTTGTTGAGATCACATGGATTCAAGCTCTTCTTAATGAGCTTGGAATCCATTCATCTTCAACTCCTATACTATGGTGTGACAATCTTTGTGCAACATACTCCGTTCATCTTCAACTCATATGCTATGGTGTGATAATCTTGGTGCAACATACTTGTTAGCTAACCAAATCTTTTGTGCGCGTACAAAACACATGGAAATAGACTATCACTTTGTTCGAGAAAAGGTTGCTCAAGGAGATCTTCGAGTTCAACATATATCTACACATGATCAAATTGTATATATCTTTACAAAGCCATTACCAACTCCTCGATTTCTCTCTCTAAGATCCAAGCTACAGGTTGTTGCCAGTCCTTAGCATATGGGGGTGTGTTTCAGAGACAACTAAACTAGATGGGTCAGTCCAATTGTATAGATGGGCCGTACCCATTAGGTTATGTTAGTTTGCTTAGTCAGTAAGCAATGGTATTAGTATAAATACATATACAATCTAATGTACAAAACACAATTACAATGACAATAATATATACCCTTTGAGGTTTTATAATTATCCATCCCATATTTACTGTTATCTTTGCAATTGTCTCATGTTTTAGAGGCTACATTTACATTCAAAGATTGTGTGCTAACTGTAGTCATTGTGAATTGAAGGTTCATACTTAAAATCAGGTACTTTCTTTCTTTTTTTTGAAAGGCAAAACTTTATATTAAAACCAAAACAGATTACAAGGACCCTCATGTGACAAAAACACAAAGAGACTAAACACTCCACACCTTTATACAAACACAATTAGACCACCACATAAGATATATGGTGTAAGAAAAAATTAATGATCACCAAACCATCAATACCAAAACAAAACAATCATGACACACATGAAAATCACACATCATCAGCAGCAATTCGAGCACAGTTATATGGTCTCTCAATCCAATTTTCCCACTGCAAGTTCCACCTCTTTGACCTCCTACTGATCCATTTGAAGGCCTTTAGTTGTATGTCCTTGAACATTTTCGCCCCATTCTTCGTCTTCCCTTTAAAAACCTTCATGTTTCCCCCTGGATGTTGTAATATATCCTTTGTTGTAATAAAAAATTTAGATTTTTCTGAGGTGTCTAAGTATTTATTTAAAAAATCAAATATTTTGGTGAGCGATTAGGTTTTTTTCTGGACAGTTTGTGTTGTGGAATTTTTTAAAAATAGTTAGACTTATTTTCACCAAATGGAAAAATTTCAGTAGGTTTATAATTCATTAAAGTTGATGTGATCAGAATTTAAAAGTGAGAGAGGTCATTTAGTAATTTATAAAAATTCGTGAAGTGGCCTTAATTTTCTGCTATAATCTGGAATTTAGAATGTTGAAGTAGAACATAATTAAAGAGTTATTAAAGTGTGGGAATGTGTTGGGAGGGACTATGGGTGTGTTTAAAATCATTAGAATCCCATCAATTGAAGGTTACATAGATAAGGCCGTAAAGTCTTGATCATGTATAACCCGTGTATTATTATTATGTAGATTCTTAACTTTGATTTTGTATGTGCTTTGTGATTTTGAGATGAATTTTAGTAGCCCCTTTTTAATTGTTTTCTTGAGGTGAAAATGGTACTCAAATCTTGTTTTGAAATGTTTTATGCTGTGATAAAATGGTTTTGCTTTTCTATTTGGACATGGTTGTTGATTATGCTATATGTGCGAGTTTTCTGTGTGTGCATAGACGTATGAGTTGCCCGTGCCACTCCTGCCTGACTTATGTGACTCACTTACCGAATGTGAATGTAATGCTAGCATGAGATATGATGGGATCGGGGGTAATGCCTACCCGTATTGTGTATAGAATTTAGCATCGAGGGTAACGCCTACTTAGGTGGTGATATGAGATTGATTTGGAGTTATTGATAGCGTGTGTTCACAACCTGTTATTATCCGACGATTATTAAATGTTCACATCTACCTAATTGTTTTGTGTTTAAACCTACAAC
>BQNB010146581.1:0-16555 GCA_026074375.1 Tanacetum coccineum
TAGGATCAAACAAAGTCCTCACTAATGATCAATCTCAGATAACTAGTGAACCTGTTGTTCAACCATCAAATGAAGTACAAACACCACCAGTTCTTTTCCCCAGAAGATTAAGAATAGAAAAAGAAGAGGCTCAAATGAAGAAGTTTTTGGAAAACTTGAAGCAACTCCACATCAATTTGCCTTTCATCGAAGCATTAGCACAAATGCCAAAGTATGCCAAATTTCTGAAAGGTTTGCTAACTAATTAGGCCAGACTAGAAGAAGCTTGCAAAATCATTATGAACGGGAGAAAGACCCAGAGAGTTTTACTATTCCTTGCGACATTGGCCAATTACACATTGATAATGCATTGGAAGATTTAGGAGCTAACATAAGTTTAATGCCATACACGATGTACAAGAAACTTGGTTTAGGAGAACCAAAGGCTACTAGAATGAGTTTGGAACTTGCAGATAGGTCGATCCCATACCCTAGAGGAATAATCGAAAACGTACTCATTAAAGTGGATAAATTCGTCTTTCCCATAGATTTCGTCATCCTAAATATGCCCGAAGATTCAATAGTTCCTATAATTTCAGGAAGACCATTTTTGGCAACCGCTCGAGCTATGATTGGCGTATTTAATAAAAAAATAACACTAAGAGTGGGGGATGATTTGACGTAGACCAACAACTGAAGACGATGAATGTTATGGGATTGATGATTTGGACGACACGATCAACGTAGAAGCTTAGGAATTTTTGACAAATGAAGAGCCTGATTCATTTTTATCAAGGGGATTGGAAAAACCAATTGATCAATCAGACCTAGAATGATGTGAATCTGCCAGTAGCAATGGAAACAATAAGTCTAAACCAGAAAACTTGATACGGCGTATCGACTCTACTAATACGCCGTATCCAGTTACGCAGGGAACTACAAAACTCGATGATGTTAAAAGCGAACACCTTTATTCGGCCAGTGCCAACGAAATCGATGAGAAGAAACCAGAGCTAAAGAATTTTCCTCAACACTTAGAATACGCATACCTTCATGGAGACAAATCTTTTCCCATTATTATCTCATCCGAATTGTCTGAAAAAGAGAAAATTTCACTTCTACAAGTATTGGAGAGACAAAAAGAAGCAATTGCTTGGAAAATGTCAGACATTAAGGGAATCAGTCTGTCATACTGTACACACAAGATTCTGATGGAATATGACTACAAACCAGTCATCCAACCCCAATGGCGTCTAAACCCTAAAGACCAAGATGTTGTGAAAAACGAAATTGTGAAGCTACTTGATTCCGGACTGATTTATCCAATTTCAGACAGTTCATGGGTTAGCCCTATTCACTTTATGCCCAAAAACGGAGGGATGACTGTAGTTTTGAATGATAATAATGAATTAATCCCTTCCCGCACAGTTACTGGATAGAGGGTATGAATCGATTACCGTAAACTTAATGATGCAACTCAAAAAGACCATTTTCCTCTTCCTTTCATTGACCAAATGTTAGAACGTTTATGTGGGAATGGATACTAGTGTTTTCTTGATGGATTTTAAGGATTCTTCCAAATACCAATAGCTCTGAAGGATCAAGAAAAGACTACCTTCACCTGTCCTTATGGGACTTTCGCTTACAGACGAATGCCGTTTGGATTATGTAATGCTCCTGCCACTTTTCAAAGATGCATGACGGCAATCTTCCACGAAATGGTGGAAGACTTTATGAAAGTTTTCATGGACGACTTCTCAGTGTTTGGTAACTCTTTTAATTGTTGTCTAGTTAACTTAGATAGAATGCTTGCTAGATGTGAAGAAACCAACCTTGTGCTAAATTAGGAAAAATGCCATTTTATGGTAAAATAAGGGATAGTTTTAGGACATAAAATTTTGGGAGCAGGGATTGAGGTAGATAGAGCCAAAATCGATGTGATAGCTAAATTACCATACCCAACTAACGTAAAAGGAGTTAGAAGTTTTCTGGGGCATGCTGGATTTTACCGAAGGTTCATAAAAGACTTCTCCATGATCTCTAAACCAATGACCCAGCTTTTGATGAAAGACGCAAAGTTTGATTTTTCTGATGATTGCAAAAAGGCATTTAACATTTTGAAAGAAAAACTGACCACCGCGCCTATCATAATATCTCCCGATTGGAACGTGCCCTTTGAATTAATGTGTGACGCTAGTGATTTCGCTGTTGGAGCTGTTTTAGGGCAACGAATTGATGGAAAATTCAAGCCGATTTATTATGCCAGCAAAACTTTGAATAATGCCCAAGAGCATTATACCACCACCGAAAAAGAACTTCTCGCAGTTGTTTTCTCTTTTGATAAGTTTCGTCAATATCTTATCTTATCAAAAACTGTAGTCTACACTGATCATTCTGCCTTGAAGTATTTGTTCAGCAAAGAGGACGCGAAACCAAGGCTTATTAGGTGGGTTCTACTTCTCCAAGGATTTGACATTGAGATTAAGGATAAAAAGGGGCAGAGAATTTAGCTGCAGATCATTTGTCAAGACTTGAGAACCCAGATTTGGGAACCTTCACGGAGGAGGAAATAACTGATGAATTTCCCGACGAGCATCTTATGATATTGAAAGCCGAACTCAATAACGATGAACCATGGTATGCTGATTATGTTAACTATATTGTTGGAAAGATTGTACCTCCAAATTGGACACCTGAAAAAAGAAGAAGATTTTTCTCTCAAGTTAAGTATTATTTTTGGGACGAATTGTATGCATTCAAGCTGTGCCCAGACAATGTAATGAGAAGATGTGTTGCTGGGAGAGAAATCCTTGAAATCTTGGCACATTGTCATTCTGGACCAACTGGGGGACATCATAGTGCGTCAATTACTAGAAGGAAAGTCTATGAATCTGGATTCTATTGGCCTAGCATCTTTAAAAATGCTAAAGATTATGTGATGAGGTGCGATGCATGTCAGAGATCTGGAAACATATCATCAAGAAGTGAGATGCCACAAAACAACATTCAGGTATGTGATGTATTTGACATATGGGGACTGGACTTTATGGGGCCCTTTCCGAACTCAAAGGGAAATAAATATATATTAGTAGCAGTAGACTACGTCTCAAAATGGGTGGAAGCTCAAGCTCTTCCTACATACGATGCTCGCGTTGTAATTAGGTTTTTAAGAAGGCTATTTGCAAGATTCGGAGTTCCTGAAGCTTTGATTAGTGATCGGGGGACACATTTTTGTAACTCTCAATTAAAAAAAGCCTTGCAAAACTACAGAGTGATTAATTATCTACTTCATATCATCCTCAAACCAATGGATAGACTGAAGTGACCAATAGAGCTATAAAACATATTCTGGAAAGATCAGTTGGGTATAACCCAAAGAATTGGTCATAAAAGCTTGATGACGCATTATGGGCATTCAGAACTGCCTATAAAACACCCACTGGATGCACCCCTTTCAGATTGGTTTATGGAAAGGCTTGTCACCTACCTGTGGAGATCGAACATAAAGCATATTGGGCATTAAAACATTCAACTTCAGTTTTGAACACTTTGAATTTATCTAGTGCTTCATCCTTAGTATGTAATAAATAAACATAACAAAACCTAAAAGCATCATCAATAAATGTCACAAAGTATTTCATATTCATGTTTTACATTTTAAAATGGTTTCTTAGTAATTTTGGTCAGCATGCAAGTCTTACATTTTCGGTGTCCATGTCAAAAGCTGGGATTAACCCATCCTTAGACATATCTTGCATCCTTTTAAAGTGGACATGGCCCAGTCTAGTATGTTATATGATTGAATCATTCAGTTTAAAGGTTGACATAACGGCTGATTTACCAATATTATTAACAATATTAAGCCTGAACATTTGATTACACAAATAGCCAAAACAAATAAATGCACCATGTTTAAACAAAACAAATTTATCAGATTCAGATTCAGTTTCTTGTTTATAACCACAATTATTCAAAATACTACTTGAAACCAAATTCTTCCTTATATTCAGAACATGAAAAACATTAAACAACGAGACAATCTTTCCAGAACTAAACCTAAGATCTACACAACCACGTCCAATCACTATGGACCAGCAACATTGTTGCCTTTTGGCTTGTCATTATCTTGCACCTTGAGGGACTCCTTAATGCGCAAATGACTGTCCAACTCAACCAGAGTTAACTCTTCCTTCTTATGTTTCAAGGTATGCTTGAAATATTTACAAGAATGAGGGAGTTTATCAATGATACAAGAGACCTGAATGGCCTCATCCATGTTCATTTTATGTTGTCTAAATCTATTAAGTATTCTAAGAAGTTCATTGTATTGTTCCATAACTGGTCTTGAATCAGTCATTTTGTAATTGGTGAAATTACTAACAAGAAACTTCTAACTTGATACATTCTCAACCATATATTTGGCCTCCAATGAATCCCATAGTTCTTTTCTAGATTCAACAATTTGCTAAATATCAAATAAAAGATCAGACATACCTTTGAGGATTAAACCTCTGCAGACATAGTCATCATTGTCTCACTTGGCCCTCTTCCTGACTTGTTCCACGGTTGGATCATCACCACCATCATCGGGAATAGGAGTAGTCAACAAATACACTACATTGATGCTTGAAAGCGAGAAGTGCATCTTCTTCTGCCGTCTCCTAAAGTCCACCCCTTTAAACTTGTCAAGCTTAACAAAGTTTGAAGCTATGTGTTTCATAGCAGCAACAACCATTTATTATCACATAATAATCTTTTTTGATTGTTGGTTGTTGTGTGTCCCAGATTAGGGTGAAGATAATCAATAGCCTAGCTAATTACTAAATATGATTACCGGATATCATTTGAAGTCGTGTAATCACTTTTCAAAGAAGATTATTCGACCCTATGCCTGGGTATCACGAATACCTATTTGGGATAAAAACAATTGTTTGTTATTGTTCTAGGCACATATCAAGAACCTTGCGTTTCTATGTGTTTTTGTTTTTTGTGTGTTTTTCCATGCAATTGTGATCCCTATTTATAGGGATTTACTCAAAACCTAGTCAATGGAATTAATGAGAGATTAATGGCCAATTAATCTCTCCCATAATTATCCTTCATAATTTAAGAATTAGTGGTTACATGATCAAATTAAATATATGGTTATTTAATGCAGTCAAATCTGTCACTTAAATAGGCAAAAGTTGTTACAAAACATTTAATGTAGTCAAACCTGCCACTAAAATGTTTGTAACCACCAATTTAATTCTAACCACTAAAAAAGTCAGGGAAAATCAGTGACTTAATGGGTGTACACTCCATACCTCCAAACCTATTTTCAAGTATGATCCGATTTTCACAATTGCATTAAATTTCTAACACCAATAAGAGTAACTAACCGCTTAGTTAAATTATTCTAGTGTAAAAAGTCTGATGCACGCCGACCAGCTCAATCAAGAAACCAACAGACCAACAAGAAACCTCGCGATAAGCTCTCAGCATTATAACATAAGGCATCGGGAAGAGTTCCAGAGAGATAAACAGGCTACCATCAACAAAGTTCCTTGCATCAACCGAGTTGTGTGGAATAATTTTTTTTGAACGGCGAAATTTTATTAACTAGCAAGGAGCTAGAACAAAGAAAACATTACAAAGAGATTAAATGAGGGTTTTTAAGCCAAGCCTCCCAAGATAAAGCCCATTTACATCTATTTTTACACCAAAGAAAAGACAACGACATAATATCATCAACGATCATCGACCGAGCAGGAGCCTTATCATAAAAAAGGAGACGATTCCGAAACACCCATATGGACCACCATGCCACATAAAAAACACCTTCCAAAAGCTTCTTATTGTTAGGAGCAAGCCTAATAGATGAGAACCACGCGTCCCAAGTAGAGAAAGAAGACCAAGTCTGCCAATCAAGATCCCACCATCTACAAATACGCCGCAGGACGGATTGGGCTAAGTCACACTGAAACAAAACATGATGCGTATCTTCCACGTATAAACCACAAATCGGACAGTTGCTAAACTCCATATAAACCCCTCGTCGAATAAGGTTCGCCCTAGTTGGAAGACAATCACGCCGAGCTCTCCATCTAAAAATATTGATTTTGATTGGAACGTACTTTACCCATTTAGATCTTCATATTATTAGAAAGTCAACTCAGATATTACCTTACATTTAGATGAAATGTCTCTGAAACAGATTCGGACTATTTGGGCTGTTAGCTTTGGTTTCCACGACAAACACAGTGTGGTTGATCCACAACTTATCTGCAGGGATCTATAAGAGTAGCGGACGATACGTTGTCCTAATGTGTAGTGATCAAAGCAGGTTAGTTATATTTTACTTAAGTATCTGTTCTTGACAGAACCAGGTGTTCCTAGCTTCTTAGATATTGTTTGTGCTTTTGGTTTTTAGTTTCCTGTGCTTCTCACCTTTACTGTCTCAAATATCCTCAAAAAAATTTATTCTGATCTTTTTTCTTAATGAACTTATCTTAGGTTGCACGAGATTTCTAACGGTGGTATCCAAATTGTATTGCCCTAGGGCTCAATATTCCAATTTTTTTCCTTCTGCAGTTTGTTTTGGTTTTAATTTTAGTCCATTTATTCTGCAGATAGATATAAGGATTACTTAAAGTAGGGGAAAAAGTTGCATCTGGATCTTGTGGTGATTTGTAAGTCGATTGTGTCTTATAGTTTAATTGTGCGATATATCATTGATTTTCATGTCAATATCTTGATTAATATTTGTATCCTGTTAATCCTCATAATACACCTGGAGTGTATCTTGTCAGGATGTTTCTGTTAAAATTCTAAGATCTGAGATGAGATGCTGAATGAAGCATTGGAGGATGAATTTCGCAATGAAGTAGCCATTCTCAGGTAACTTCCTTGATCTTATTTTGCCAGTTTTCCGTAGATTTTCTTTTTATTGTTACCCACATATTGATAGCAATCCCCCTTTCCTGAGTGTGTCCTTTTATATGTGTCTTTGTATACTTATATGTGTAGAGTTATTTTCATCAAAGAACAAAGATGTATATATGTTATATGTGTATATGTATATCAAAAGTTCCCTCCTAACCCTTGCAAGGCTGGCAAGCTTGGTATGGCTAACTGTCACTGTCAAGAATCAAACAAAAAGAGGAATGAAGATTCTATGTTTACACAAACACGGCAACCATTAGAACTAAATGAAAAACATTGTCTAATTTTTTTTATTATGAACCGAACCCGCCCGTTGGGCGGGTTATTCATTATACATTCATAAGCTAAATGTAACATTTACAAAATGTTGCTAACAAACATTTCTTACGTACATAATTACTCTATTATTACGTCCTTACAAAAAAGACGCTGGATAATAACTATATTAACAAAAAATAAGACTCAAAAGAAATTTGGTTATTAAATTAAGAACCGTTTAATATTGCCCGAAGCAAAATACACCAACCCGAATGTAACTAAACCGTTTTGATTCGTTCATGGCCAACTGAACTCGACACTCGCAGTTATTAAGCCAAATTCACAAAAACCTTTTCTCGAAAAAAATTATCTAAGCAAAAACATAAAACACAAAAATAAAGATCTTGAAACTGTATTGACGCGATAGTGACCGGACAAAACAGATCGACCAGGACCTTACATAACACTTTAATATTGACCGGACCAAAATACACCCACCCATAACTAACTAAACCGTTTTGATCCGTTCATGGCGAACTGGACTCGACAATCGCAATTATTAACCGAAACTCACACAAACCTTTTCTAAAAAAAATTACTGAAGCGAACCCGCCCGTCGGGCGGGTTACGTAACTAGTATATATATATATATATATATATATATATATATATATATATATATATATATATATATATCGGAAAGAATACGAACAATGAATAAACAACCACGTTTGATACCGAACAGGCACAACTGGTCACCACATAAAACACATAATCCACAATAGCATATTCTCAATTCACGTCGCTACCTGCGACTATCCACTAAAATTCTCAAGGCAACACGCACTACGCTAAGGCAAGCATGGCCAACATCAATAAATCAATCATCGCTACCTGTGATAGTTTCACCTACATTCTCAAGGCATCGCACACTACTACTACTAAGGCAGCATGACAATCTTAAAATCAACATGATTTCAATCAACACTCTTAAGTGTTCTCATTACTTTACATCCTATCATTTTCAGGTGGCCACATTGCTCACACATCCCTTTCCTCGTACAAACATAACTATAGAAAACAAACCCCATCATTTCAAAGTCCTTCATGAAATAAGCATAGATGCTCAGGCTATGTGTAATTTAAGAAAAAACCATGAACTAGCTTGGCTATTTGACTTTAGCCATGTTCGAGGTTTTACTAAAAATAGACTTCACTTTCTGGTTATAGTTGCGCTTTTTATTTTATTATATAAAAACCGGCATTCTCTATAACCTTAGCTCTTGATACCAATCTGTCACACCCTGTCAATGGCGGAAACACGGGATGCGATTATACCGTTCATTGCACAAGATACAAGATCATACACTTTACAAATTTACAATAATGAAACTTGGATTTACATAAATTTTACAAGTTAAAACTTGACAAAACCAAATAATCAAAACCCATCTTGACCGAGTTCCCTTGGGTTACATATTTTCTCTTCCAATACCATTCATATACCTTTAATTTAAACCCAAAAGTTGTGCCAATATTTCAAACAATGGACAATAGTGCTATATGACAGTGAATATATATGCAAACAACCATAGCATCACTACTAATCAATAACCATATGTCACTTACGCACCTAAAGGGCCTACCAGCTGGAGCACTAAATTAGGGCAGGACCACACACAAACTAGGGTAGGCGTACCCATCCGCTCCAATAATCACACAAATACTGGGTAGGCGTACACATCCGATCCAAACAATCATGCAATACATAATATTCACATAGCAGTCATAAGCACATATCTTTTCCCAAAAACAAAACCACATTTCGCACAGTTCAATTCAAAACAGTTCAAAACACATTTGAGTATCATTTTCCCCCAACGGAAAAACAGTAAAAAGATAGGGCTACGAGAACTCACCTCAATCAGCAATCAAAAGCAACCGCACAATCTCAAACAAGGCAAAGCACAAACAATCTCTACGCAAGCGCACAATGGTACCCGACAACGACCTAATATATACTCACTTTATTAATACTCGTACAAAATTATCTTACTGTACAAGTGTTCGTCTTTACTCACCCAAATTCCTCATTTTCATCCCAAAATCCCATTTCAACTTCATATTATTCCAAACTCGTTATCTCATAATGTTAACTTATTACAAAAACCGTCATCTCATTACCAAAACCTCATCCCATTATCAAAACTTTATCTCATATTATGGTTGTGTGGTAATTACTCAAAACGGACTCAAAGCACTTGGGCAAAGTGCGACATCAATACAATATAGCTCAAACACCTCAAATCGTTGAACGATACAATCGACCAAAATACTTCGCGGAAGTCTGACGAAAAAGAAATGAGCAAGAACTCGAAAGCCGAAGATAAATAAATCCACATTCCAGTACTCATAACGAATAAATAAATATATAATTATATCATATAAATATATATTATATCAATTAAAATATATATATATATAAAGTATTAATAATTCCGAATAAAATAATAATATTTTATTATATTTTTGTCTTATTATCATAGCTAACAGGGTAAAAAATTACAACGTCCTCGTTATTTTAAATAAACTATGACCCATAGCTTTTACCACGATCACTTAATTCTTTCATGAGAAACATCACTTTTATTATCTTTCAAATCAATTGACACACACTACGATAAATATTAAATATTAAATAAATAGGTTTCGAGGAAAATATATCTTTTGTCTTGCATTAAATTTTCAAGTAAAATAAATATTTATTAAAATCTTGAAAATTTACCCTTTTTAAGTAAAGTTTTTTTCAAAAATTAGGCATGACCCGTACGTCTATATGACTTTTTCCAAGGTTGCAAACCTTAATCCCAAACACTTTTCACAAACTCAACATTTTCCGACAAAACACAATATCAACACCTTCAACACGTTTTATTCAACCGTAACGAAATAATCTTTTTTCATTCGACAAGTCCAACAAAATCCCTTTTAGTCTAAACCAAATCCTTTAGTCTATTTACAAGCCCACTAATACATTTACTTGTTATTGGGCCTTATGGCCCATTATGGTCTTTAAGTAATTAGCCCGATAGCAAAACTTAGTCCATACCTCTTTACATAAGTCCAAAATATAAATCAAAACCTAATGGACCTTAAGTCCATTAAGCCGAAACAAATATAAGTCAAAATCCCATATATCCGTGGCTCATTAAGTCGAAACAATAAGCTATAAGCTCATAATATTTTATATATATAGGCCGAATACCAAATAAGCTATAAGCTTATCATATAAGCCGAAAATAAAAGCTCAAAATATGCCAAGTCCAATAAGCAAATCAAATAACCAAATCCAATAATCAAATCCATTAACCCAATCCAATAACCAAATCCATTAACCAAAACCAATAACCAAATCCATTAACCAAAACCAAGTGGGCCGGACCAAAACAACCAAACGGACCCTTATTGGGCCAAGCCCAAACCGAAAACAAATACACCCAAATAAGCTATAATCTAGCTTATTGAATAAGCGAAACTTCAAAATAAGCCCTTATTAAGGACTTTTATAAAATGTAAAATTACCACAACAACTATTTTATTCAAACTTAAAAATCCTTTCCTTTTTTCTTTATAAGCCGACGCACAAACACCTCCTTTATTCACATTTTCGTTTCCAAGATTCAATTTTTACGAAGATCAACTTGTACAACTAGTGTTTTAACACCATATTAGCCATAAAAGTACAACTTTTAACAAAGTTTAGAAAACTTACAAGTTTGGATGACCTTGGTTTTGACGCGAAAAGAACGAACTTGTACACCTTTTATATAACCCGCGTCTACTAACTATCAACCCACTATCTATTCTTAACCCGTGTTCTTGAGAAAATCTTCAAAATCTTGGTTTTCTTTCTTCCTTGTGGTTCGTCCGGTTCTAGAGAGAGAGAGAGAGGAGAGATGGAATTTTTTTTTTGATTTCAAAATGATGCATGAACCAAAAATGTTTGAGGTGGTGGTGGTTATAAGTGTACTATGGGACATATTAGCTTAATTATAGCATCCTTTTCCCCTTGTCCCCTAGGCGTCCAACTTAAGCATCCAAGAAAGGTCTCGGGTTTTCTTTTTTGCGTCGGGATCACTTAAAAATTCAATTTTCATCTATTTAAAACGTCAACCGAACTTAGTTATCATTTTCATTGCTTTTAAAATCATTTTTCCATAAATCTAGGTTATTCACACGACACCTATCACATTAAATTGCTATAAAAATTCATTTTGAGCCGTTGTCGGCCGACTCCGGACCGAAAACGTGAATTTTTGACAAAACTCAACCGAACCTTGCTCATCCATTTAAAAACACTTCAGACCACAAAATATGATTTGACAACTTATTTTCAATCAAAATTTCACCTTTTTACGATCGTTACAGTCTTTTACCGAATTTCACGAAAGCAACTGTTTTCTAATAACTTTCAAATCTCAAACCCACGATTTACGTTTCAAACCAATGTTATTTTATCATTATTAATTTATTAAATAAATAAACCCATTAACACATTCCCAAGTTTATTAAATCTCCACACTTGAACAAACTGTCGTGCCGATACGCGATGCATGGTGATTTTCGCTAAACGCAGGAAAATTTCCCGGAAAGCACTGAAAACCTCAAAACCACTCTAAAATAGAAAAACGAATCAAAAGTTATTCATTTACGAATTCAAAATTTCCATCAAACCCCCAGTTAAACCGAAATCATTTTACGCAACAATAGTCAACAGAAGTCAACTTTTCAGCTTTCATCAGGAAAACTGACAAGATCGAAAGACATCAAAATACCAAATTATAATATTTTATAATACTTAACCCTGGGCAAATTACCAGTTATCACAATGATGAGCTTTTTTTATTAACTGTAATCCACATAATAGATTTAAGTTAGAAATATCTTACTCATTACTTTTTGATTCTAAATTATCAAGGAACAATCATGACAATCTCAAAGGATAGAGTGAAATAACCTCCATGACCTGACAGCTAGAAACTAAAATAAATATTCACCACATGTGTAGTTCTCGGAGGATACATAGCTTTCATGACAGTAATCTTCTTGATCATGAAGGACACTGATTTCGACACGTTAAATCATAAAAAATTCATGCACATATGACCATAAACACAAATCAAAACTCTTTTGACACTCATTTATGTTCATTCCTTTTTTAAGATAAATTTAATGTGAAATCAATCATAAACCATGAGCCCGAGATCTAAAAAATATGATAGATTTAATTGATCAAACAATCACATTGTGAGTACACCTCTCTGGTAAAATATTTAGTTTTCTTACTTTACTTATATGGATTTATGTACCATTTCTCTAATCCAAAACTCAAATTGTGTATTAACGTGTAGAAGTGTGTGAATACAGAGAAAAGAAAACGTTCACCATCAGCCGAGGAGCTGTTTTCAAGGATCTTAGATCTGAAAGAACGTCTTGCTCACATTAAACCAGAAATACCTAAACTCATGCACTTCACTAACTGCTCAAAACCCGACTACCAAACAACATTTCATCACCATCCACGCATGTGTAGACCAAGTGCTTTCTCGAGTTAGTCACGGCGAAGTCAAGGAACCTTTAGCTATGAATCTAACGAAAACTCAGCAATGGAATATATTGGATTCAATAGGTCAGGCTACACATATATATATGATTTTTAACACGGTATAACTTTACTTTCATGATTTTTCTAAGTAGCTGATATACCATGGATTTGGTTCTTGGTTTTTATTTAATTTTTGACGATGCAGGATTGGCCTATAACTTCATGTGAAAAATGTTACATGGAGAGGTTAATTTGCAAGCGAAGCCGTGAACAAGCACGTAAGGAACACATACTTTCTCCTTGTAAGGTTCAGTGATGTGATCTGAAATTCATTAGTTTATGATGTGTTGTTGGATTTTTTTTAACGGCGTTTAGATTAAAACTCACTAGCAAGACACTAGTGAAAATAAAAATTACAATGTGATTGTACAAGCAATTTTAGGATCTAAGATCCATTCCAACAACCTAGGATGTAAACTCCTATTCCTATTCAATATCTAAGAATGCGATAAAATCATGATTTCTTCCATGAGAGTGCCCTTCCTCGCAGGTTTTAAATCAAAGCAGATATGGTTTCTGTATCGCCAAATTATCCACAAGGATGTTTATATCACAACATCCAAACAGATCTTAGTATGCTTGTTGAAAGTTAACGTGTCGCTCCACTTGATTAAACCGTTGATGTCTTTGGGGAAGTCGCCTATATTCCACCATCTCAAAATCGAATTCCAAATAGAAACCGCGATCGGGCATTTTACAAATATGTGAATATCAGTTTCAATATCACCATCGCACACAGGGCATCTAACAGAATTAAGATCAATTTCACATCTATCAAGGTTGAATTGAGTGAGAGCCGATTCAAACTAAGCCGCCATGAGTAAATATTAATCTTGATTGGGAGGTTTTTGTTCTAGCGAATACAAACACCACTGGAATAAAGGAATGAGGAATCAATTATGTATCTCATCTTAGATGTCGTGGGAGAAAAGATGTAGGAGTCGGATCGTATTAAAATCCATCCATACGATGATCACAGTAAGTGCAACTTTGAACAAAAACGTTAAGAAGCTTTTTTTTAATTGAAGTTCACGCTTACGCCAATCTTTGATAGGCCTTCTCCAATCCTAAAAATAAACATGCTCGCCTGACGATGAGCCCGCCCTGTCCTGAATTCAGCAATATTTGTTATTGTCCAGATAGTATAGTCTTGGGTATGCACTTTTAAAACACGGCTCTCCAACCTAATGATCATTCCAGAACTTGAAAGTAAAACCATTACCGACCTTTCTAGTAAAGATTGAATGGGGGACGGATATCAAGTCTTGATAAATGCTTGTTTAGTTGAGTAATATTCTTCCAACGGCACGAGGGCAGCGGGGATAAAGGGTAGTAAAGACCAATTTTACCATCATTACCATGGATAGAAATTATAATCAGTTTCCAAAGAGAGTTGGATTCCGAGTAGAAGCGCCACCACCACTTTGTTAACATTGCAACATTAGAATAAAAAAGACTATCAATTCAAGGACCCTCAATACTTTCGTGAAGACAAGAACCACTTTTTTTTCCAAGCAATCCAAGCCAACTTGTTGTTTGAATCAATTACAACCCCCTCCCCCCCCCCCCCCCCCCCCTAAAAAGAAAATTACGCCTCAATTTCTCTAAATAACAAATGACATTTTTGGAGGACTTAAAAAGAGAGAAGTAGTAGGTACCTAGAGCTCCAAGAACCGACTTGATACGAGTTAATCTTCCATTATACGAAAGAGATCTAGCTTTCCAAGCAGTAAGCCTTTTTCTGAAATTTTCTATGATAGGCTTCTAGTTGCATGTTTTGTTCATGTTGGCTCCTACTAGAAGACCAAGGTAGACAAAAGGTGTTGGGATTAAAAGACTTTTTGAAGTTGTTTGGAAGTTACTGCTGCTAAGGTTAGAGTTACTGCTCCTAAGCATAACTTAGTGTTGTTAGTGATATTAGTGAAAAATATGATAAGTAGTTAGTACTGCCAGTTACTACTGCTAGTATATATTACTACTGCTAATGGAAGTTAAGACTGCTCATAGACTTACAAGAAATACTACTGAGTAGTTAATACTGCTAGTATAAAAGTTACTACTGTTAGTGTAACTTAGTACTGCTAGTATATGTTAGTACTGCTTGAATAAAGTTACAACTGTTAGCATAAAGTTAGTACTGATAGTGTAACTTAGTACTGTTGATGAAGAATAAAAAAATATTCTAAGTAGTTACTACTGCTTGTACACAGTTAGTGCTGCTGGTATAAAAGTTAATGCTGCTGGTTACAATTGCTGAAAGATTACAACTACTAGAAGAGTTTCTACTGTCAGAAGGATAAAGACAAAAGAAAGGATAAAGATGAAGATTGTTTATCAAGATTGCTTACAGGATAAGTATGAGATATTTTGTAAAATATTCGTATAAATTATTTGTTTAGAAGATCAAGATAACTTAGGAAAGTATTGTAAGCCTTGTAGGACTCCTTGGTGTATAAAAGGAGGTCCTATGACATAATGTTTATATAATTAATATATCTAGAAAAGTGTTATTCGTAGCTTCAAGGTTTTGTAAACCCTAACACTACTAAGAGTGTTTGTATTATATTGAGGCTAAAATTTTGGTAAACTGTTTTGTTATTAATCTTGTTTATTACTGTTTCATTAAATTCTTCTTAGTATTATTGACTAGATTCCGCATAGTTTTTTATATTCATAATCAAAGTTTCTGTCATAGTTGTTTTGGATTTATTCAATACAACTTAAGCTTATACAAGCTAAGCAAGATCTATTATATTGGGATCAACAAGTGGTATCAGAGAGAAGCTTTAAATAAGAAGAAACTTTATTACACACAAGATCTATCATTTTCAAGAAGCAATAGACTCTCAATCTACTCAAACCATCAAACTACCCATACTCAAACTTGGTGAGTATTATCTCTGGAAGATGACGATTGAGCAGTACCTATAGTGTATTGATTACACTCTATGGGAGATCGTAGAAAATGGTAATGCACCCATAGTAACAAAAACTGTTGATGGTAAGGAGATTCTTATCCTTCCTACATGTGTTGAAGAGAAGGCACAAAGAAAGGCAGAGTTGAAGGCTAGAAGCACTTTGTTGATGGCCTTAACTAATGAGAATCAATTAAAGTTCAACTCCTACAAGGATGCTAAGACATTGATGCATGCTATTGAGAACAAATTTGGAGGTAATGCTGCTACAAAGATAACTCAGAAAAATCTTTTGAAGCAGCAATACGAATAATTTGCTGCATTCAGCATAGAAGTGACTGAGCAACCCTATGAAAGGCTTCAAAAGCTAATTAGTCAACTGGAGATGCATGGTGAGGTTATCTCTCAAGAAGACATCAATTAGAAGTTCTTGAGAAGTTTGTCACAAGAATGGACTATGCATACTATTGTGTGGAGGAACAAACTAGAAATTAAGACATTGAGTTTGGATGACCTCTTAAACAACTTGAAGGCTTATGAATCAAAGGTCAAGGGGACACCCAGCTCAACCACAAACTCACATAATGTAGCCTTTTTGTCCTCTAGCAGAACTGACAGTGCAACTAGAGCAGTTAATACTGCTTAGGGTGTTAATACTACTAGCACTCAGGGTGCTGCTGATAGCTCAACAACTGTTGAAAATTTGAGTGATGCTGTGTGATTGTGACAGTTTACACACGTAAAATATAATATAAAATAATATAATCCCGAGAGTAATTAAGAAAGTCACCAAGTTACCCTTGATAAAATTCAC
>BQNB010146582.1:0-16555 GCA_026074375.1 Tanacetum coccineum
AGATGATGACTTCGGGTAATGTTCCTACCCATGACTTTAAGACAATGACTTCGGGTAATGTTCCTACCTATGATTGTGAGACGTGCTTCGGGACTTGGATCGTGGTATATGTTTCGTCCTAGATTATGGTTGTTTTGTACGTATGCATGTTAGTGTTGAAAATCGTTTAGCCCATCTAGGATCGTTTTACAGATAATATTAAACACGCAGCGGAATAATAAGAAAGCAATATTATCAAACAAGGTTTTTCATTCAAACGATTCCTATTTACCCCAACCTATAACATGGGGCTACACCAACTAATTATGGTGTACTAACTAACTAACTAACTAGACTCTCATTGGGAGAGTTCTATGTATGATGGATTTTAAAACCTATGAGTCTATGTCTCTTTATATAAGGAGAGAGCATAAGACGATAAAACAATTATACATACCGAACTGGTTGTTTTGAAGCAACTCTTTTTCTTGAATCTCAGCAGCAGCAAACTTGAAACCATGTAACAGAAACCATGAAACCTTGTAAATCCTAGATATCACGAGCCACATGGCTCTGATACCACTTGTGCAACTAGGCGTGCTTTGATTACAAAGAATTCTAATCAAACACATTAATGCTATTAATTATCATTAAGTCCATCATTAATGCTATTAATTATCATTAAGTCCATCATTAAGTTACATCTTGTAACTTCCCAATCATTAAGTCTATCATTAAGTTACATCTTGTAACTTCCCAATCTGTCGATTAAGTCCTTCTTGTTTCATTATTTTGTCTCATCAAATCTATAATTCCCAACAGTTAGCTTGTATAATAGTTAGCTTAACTGTCCTGCCTTTTTCTGTTTTTATTAATCACAGTAATTGAGTTAAAGCTTGAATTATGTGTCGTAAACCTATGACTCTCACCACCCGTTGTGTTGACGTTCTTAAGCATCATTTTTAGGTGAGCGTTATGAAGGCGTTGAAGTTAATAAAAGTGGCTAGAGAGACCATTAGGCTGACATTGGAAGTTCTCATTTGATTTTGTCTCGTATTTGTTTGCATGAATTCTTGAATGTTATTAGTTTTAATAGGTTTGAAAGACATCGTCTTTGTATTGATGAGACCCCTTTTTCATTAATACAAGATGCAGTTCCTTTGTTTGTTTTATTGGTATTGTCATGACACATTGTGTCTTTTATAATCATGTAGTGTTTCTCTATTGTTGACACCATTGTGTTGTGATGATATCCATGAAGTTACGCCTCGTATTTCCGCCTTCGCGGGGTGTGACAATGGCATGTTCTTCAACATCTTTCTCATCTTCACCTTTCTTTGAATCATCAGCTTTCTTCGCATCAGCTTCATCAACTTTCTTAGTGTCATCTGCCTCTGATCTTTCATCATCACTTGAGATGTCTTCAATTTCATCGTCAGACTCTGAACTTGAACTACTAAAACTGCCACTTGGCCTATCAGGAACTTCTTGTGCCATACCAGATCCTTCACCTACGCCTTTGGGACATTCTTTAAGAATGAAGTCTTCTTTTATTGATTTTCGTGCTTGCTTCATTTCCAATAAGAATTCTGCAGTTTTAAACGTTCTTTCAACTCCTTTTAGATTCTTAGAGTGATCTAAAGCTTCTTCATCTATTTCTTGGTGAACTCCACTACCAATGAAGACACCAGTTTATCTTCTGCTGATCAATGGAGTTTCTTCATCTTCTTCTGTCTCCCCAGAATCTACCGTATCAGCTAACTCACCTGACTGACCAGTTTCTTTAATCAAGGTTTCTAAACGCCTCTTCTTTGGAAACCTTACTGTTTCTACAACTACTTTAACCCCTTTCATGGTAACTAACCGTTTACCTCAACTTTTGACAGGTTTAGTTCCCAAATTCTTTGCCAAATAGTTTACATAATCATCAAAAGCTTTGATTTCATCACTGAGCATCACATTTGGAATTGACATTCCAAAGATTGGTTTTTTGCTCCCTTGTTTGCAAACTTCAGATTTCCAAGAGTTGCATCAATCTTTATAACATGGTGGTAAGATTGGAGTCTCTTGGATATGTGGTTGTTTTGAGAGAGTATGTGTTTGATTATGAGCTTTGTGAATCTTGGAAAGGGTAGCAACTCCTTCTTTTTAGGATTTATTTTCCAGTTCTCAATCTGAAACTTAAAGTCTTCCCAGATCAATTTAGTATAATCAACATTTGACTTTATAACCTTTCCCTAAAGAACTTGTAGCCAATCCAGTCAGGGTCTGTCAAATCCAGAAGCCTTTCTAGTTAAGCACTTCTTGATCATTGTCATGAAGGTTCTCCAAGGTTGGTACATGTTGTTGATAGCCATATCTGATATTTTAGTGAGAGATTTAGAGTATCCAAGATTTTTGATGAAAGAGATGATTTCTTTTTTAGAAGGAGGTTTAAAAAATAGATGATCAAAAACTTTGGGAGTTATTTGTAAAGCTTCACGGAGTAAGTCTGCATTTACTTCAAAGATCTGATCATCTGGTGTAAAGAAGTAGGTCTTGGCTGTTAAGTCATAAGTAAGTGTGTGCCAGAATTGTTGCATGTAGATTTCTGGAGCATCAATAGTTCTTATGAAAGCATCAAAGAAGGAAAACTTCTTTAGAATTTCCAGACAGCCTTTGTAGATGACGTCTGGTTGTGATTTCTCCAAAGCAAGCCTGTAGTTGTTGGATCCAATTCGAACTTGATCCTTAACTAGAACCAGTTCCTCATCAGGATGGTCTGTTGTTGTTGTGGTTAATGTTGTTGATTCTCTTGTTGTTCAGCCATTGATCCTGCTTAATAATATTAATCCACATCAATATATATATATATATATATATATATATATATATATATATATATATGACAAATAATATACATATTTGATTGATTATCTTTTGCGTTTTTGAGTGATGATTGTTTTAATTACACGTTATTTGATCCGTTTTAAGATCAAGTTATTAAAGTCAAACTTTGGTCAATGGGTAAATTCCATGGTCAAGTGGTCAATGACTTAGTCAAACTTGTCAAATTCAGTCAAATCGGTTGACTTTTTGGCTAAATCGCATGATCAAAGTGATTAAATCACGGGATTTGATTGATCAAATCGCGACAACAAATGGTGTCAAACGACTGGAAATGGATGGACAAATCGCTGGCCAAAGCTAATCAAACCGCGGGGCAGTTTAGGTCAAATCACGGGGACAATTTATGTCAAACCACTGGTCAGAGGTGAATAAACCACTGGTCAATCGTGTTCAAATCGCGAGACAGTTTTAGTCAAATCGTTAGGTGAGCTTGGTCAAACCGTCTGGTTTATAGGATCAAATCGCCCAGTGAGTGATCTCAAACCGCTGGGTTAACCTAGTCAAATCGTTGGTAAGGCGGATCAAACCACGGGATGACTTGGATCAAACCGCGGGATTATCTAAATCAAATGACTGGGTTATCCCTGCTAAACAGCTTGACCTACATAGTTAAATCGCTGGGTTTTAAACATAAACTTTTCTAAGTTTTTAACACCCAAAACACATTCAGCATACAAATAAACCATGGCAAACACAAAAATCAACAACAATATTCCATTACACGCAAAACCAAATACTTAATAAGCCTAAACCGCAACATAAGGGATCCTTTCACTTTGTTTCAAGTTAACCTACTTTAAGAGTGAACCAAGAGTGCACTCTAAGAGACCTACGGCTATCTAAACATCTATTAGCACAAAACCATCAACCTCCTTTAATCAAATCGGGACATAAAATACCTCAAAACCTTCAAGTCCTAAGGTTTGTGATTCAAGGCATTAAAGGAATGTTCCTAAGGCATTAGGAGGCTACTATAAGCCTTTAGAGCACAAACCTATAAACACAATCTTACTTTTCAAGATTTTTGCACCAAACCGCCCCTAAAATCAGTCCTATCAAGCAAATGTGTTTGATTCAAGCTAAACTAGATTAACCCTAGTGCAAGGACACTATAAAGATCAAAAGCCCTAAGGTTAATCAACCTCAAACACACTTTTAATTTCTATGAACCCTAGATCGATTTTAAGCTTTTTCGAGTGATTAATGACGAATAAATCTAATTCCCTTGAACCCTAACACACTTGGATGATTAGGAAACTATTTTAAGTATTACGTTTGATGAGAAAAATACTTGAAATTTTTTGAGAGAGAGAGAGATGAGCGGTTTGAGAGAGGGAAACGGATTTTGGTGTTTTTGAAATGAAATAAACAAATCGCCCCCTTTCCTAGTTATCTTTTGAAGTTTTTCATTTGGTACAAACAACCCCTAAAGTCTTATGTGTTTTGCATATAACTATGGGCAAGTGGTAAACTTGGTCCTTGTGATTTATTAGCCTAAAACTACTAAGCCACAAATTGCAAATAAGTCCCTAAAAATTATAACAACGACATCTAAAGCCCTTAAAGTTAATAAATTAACTCCCCTTCAAATTGTGATACGCCATTATCACAAAACTTTATCTGTTTATTCTGTGATTTTTTTTGAAAGATCGTTTTAAAAGATTATTTGTTAGCACTTTCTCCCCCTCGAATAATGACCCTTTTCCTATCTAAAGAGTTGTAGTCATTGTTTAAGTGGTTAAATTATCTTTTAAAATCTTTTTGTGATTACTGAAAACACTGATTCATTTTGAAAGACAACACTTTTCACCTTATAAAATAAGATTTCTCTTATATTGAAAAATAAATGCACTGACACGCACACTTATTTTATGATACATCCAGGGTTGTGCAGCAAAGGATACACAAACCTTTGTATGAGCATAAAGTTGTTCATACTCAAGAAAAATGAATTTCCCATTGAGAGGTCAAGTTATCTTTTTGACGATATACTTACCTTTAATATGATGACCGGGTTGCAGTCTGAAATAACTGCAAACCTGATAACGCCTTAATTATACATGTTTTTGGTGACGTTATTCTATCTATTTATATCATTTCTCGTGAACTTTTGATACTTAAAAGCATGAAATATGTGCAGGTTCACTTGAAGACATCTCAAGCTGAAAAAGACTAAAGACACAAGTATTTTACACCTTACAGAAGAAAAGTTAGAAGAAAATAAATATTAAATCCAAAAATGAAGCCAAGTATGCCGCACTTTACCCAAGTACGCCGCACTTCAGGTCGAGTAAATGAAGGACAGTTAATACCCTAAGTACGACGCACTTCTACATCAAGTACGCTGCACTTCATATCACCATTAAAGTTCTACGCATTAAAGAAGCAAAGTACGCCGCACTTCTCAAGGAAGTGCGCCACACTTTTACCCCCAGCCAATCTATAAATAGAGAGGAAATTCTCTCATTTCACACACATTTCAATACAATTCTCACACACTTCTACAACAACAATCTTTATTAATTTTTGGAATTTAGCACGAATTATGACGAAGAACGAAGATTGTCATCATAACATTTAGTTAAGTAAAGGTTTCTATACGAACCGATACTTGTGAAAGTGGTGTTCGATCTACTTCTCAATCCGAATTTCGTATTATTCTTGTTTCTCTATTAAACTTTGTTATCATAAGCACCATAGCCATGAGAGGCTAAACCTATTATGACTACTCCGTGATGTTAATATAATAATTAAGCATTTGGTTTCATTTTGATCGTATCAATCTTGAGCTTATTTTACAATCCTATCATATCTAATCTTGTTAAACTTGTTCATCAGCTTTGATTATATATGTATAATGGTATAGGTCGAAAGACCCGTTATTCACTATATGATTTCAAAGATTTTGTGTATGATCTTTATCATTCGATCAAAGAAATTCACTTATGTTATTTGATACACAAAATAGATTTAATATAATAGTAACTTGATTATTTGAGTGACACATTTGATTAAGTTAAACCAAGATAAGTCTTAAGTTGAAACCAGTTAATTCATAAAAACGCTTTTTGACGAGAAATCCTTTTTATAAGTTAAAGTCCTAAAGTCGAAGATCGAGATTACTGCCATTGCTTATGAATTATATGAAACTATCCGATTAGTCATATTTCCTTATTAAAGAATCTATCTTAAAGTTATTAATAACTGTTTTAAAATTTCTGATTATTCGAACACTAATCAAATCCCTGTGAACAACATGGTCTTACCTAAAATGTTATACTACATACGTAGGTTATAATTTTACCCGTGTTTTTCCATTTCATAAACTGGTAACTTCAATCTTATAAATTTAAAGCTTTTGAAACACATCAAAGTTTTTGGCGACGTTGTCGAAGATTTTAAAGCTGTTCCGTAATCAATTTTTGAAATAATTTTTAACTGCTTTCTTTTCAAAATCGCCGTACAGTTTTTTGGCAAACTGAACCAAACAAATTCTCCCTTGGATGCATACACGTGCTTCCAACTCTGAACTTGTTGAACCACTTCCTGAACCTGAACGAACCCTAAATCGAAGACTTCATCGACAAAACAGGAGAGTTCCATTCGAACAAAGAAACGAACCACCTGCACAACCAAGAGTTGTTTACGTTCCAATTCTTGACATCATCTTTCGTCACTTTTTTGATATCATTGAAAATTACAATCCAATGGACGATGAACCAATGGGCTTCTGACCGTGTTGTCGCTCCGACTCCCGGTTCCGCAATCACCATTCATGATACCGCAAACGAATTCGCCATTAAGGGTAACCACTTGACTCTCGTCAAAGGAAACAAATTTGATGGTAGAATTAAAATCGATCCGCACAAACACCTTCACGAATTCCTTGGAATATGTGATATGTTCAAATACAGAGACATCAAAATGAATCCGTTCGCCTGATGATGTTTCTCCTATCACTCACGGGTGAAGCAAAAACCTGGCTGGATGAACTCAACGAAGGAACTATCAAAACATGGGTGAAATTTGAACCACTTTCATTAGCAAATTCTTTCCCCCAGCTATGTTCGATCGACTCCTTGAAGAAATCCAAGCCTTTTCTCAACATGAAAATGAAACCTTAACTGAAGCTTGGCTCCGTATGAAAGAAATGCTTAGAAATTGCCATGGTCACAATCTATCCAAAGGCAACAAAATATTTTACCATGGTCTCAACAAAATAACCCAAGGAGTTCTAAATGCCGCAGCTGGTGGTATTTTCCTCTATGAAACACCAAATAAAGCTTATCAGCTTCTCGAAGACAAAGTCTTGCTCAAGCTCGACTGGGCTAAAAACCAAAAATCTAAACCATCTCTTAAGAAAACCGTTGCTTTCACCGATGAAGGTAACAGTAATTATGACACTGACAAATCTATGGCCCGAATGGATGCCATGACCACAAAAATGGATGCTCAGTATAAAGAATTCCAATATCGTTTAAAACAATCAAACCCTGATCATAACGATGACATACCCATGTCCCGTGAAGAAGAAGCCAAATTTATGTAAACCTTCTATCATACTCGTTTTTACAATGATTACCGCGACCGTAATTCAAACCACGATAATTGGTGTTTAAGCGGAAGAAACGATTACAATCGAGACAACTATCAATTTAATTTGATGATAAACCCGATCTTAAAAAACAACTAAGCGATTTCATAAAAGCTCACCAATCAACCAATTCTTTTGTCAAAGATACTTTTATGGATCTTAAAACCAAACTTGAAACAACAACATTGATCCAAAATCTCGAAGCTAAATTTGATAGATTTGCTGACAAGCAATCTGGTCGACCTTCTGGATCTCTTCCTAGTAACACTCAACCTAACCCAAAAGGTAGCTCATCAAAACCTTATCAACCATCGGAAGCTCAAAATGAGCAGGTAAATTTCGTATTTACGCAAAGTGGTAAATCCTATGACCCACCTATCAACCCAAATGATAAACCTAACAATTTTGAAACTCCTATTAACTTTGATAGCGATGATGAAGATGATGAACCTACACCTCAGCTCAAACCTAAGGATCCAAAACCAGTCAAAGAAAATCCAACACCTAAACCATATAAACTGAAGATTTCATATCCTCAACGCCTCAGAAAAGAAAAAATGGAAGCCCAATACGGTAAATTCCTTGACATAATTTGAGCCATTCGAATCAATGTACCTCTTGTTGACGTCTTAGCAAGAATGCCGAACTATGGCAAATTTCTTAACAAACTCGTTAGCAATAAACACAAACTCGAACAAATCTTAGCCGCTTTCTTGAGCGATGAAAGTTCTTCTTTAATCTGGAACAAAGTTCCACCAAAACTCAGAGATCTTGGAATTTTTCTTATTCCATGTAACTTCTATAAAGATTTCTCATGTGATGCTTTAGCCGATCTTGGCGCTAGCATTAATCCCATGCCATATTCTATATGTGTTAAATTATCTCTCGAAACTCTAAAACCCACTAAAATGAGCGTAAGATTAGTAGACAGATCATTCCAAATACCCTGTTGGAATAGCTGAAAATAAGCTCGTTGAAATTGGCAAATTCACATTCCCTGTAGATTTTGTTATTCTCGAAATGGAAGAAGACAATAAAGTTCCTCTTATCATAGGGAGACCCTTCCTCCATACTGCCGATGTAGTAATTCGAGTTAAACAAAAACAACTCAATCTTGGAGTTGGTACCGAACGTATGACTTTTCATATGGATTCTGTAATATAACACTTTTATTCAAACGATGATGCTTGTTTTAGCATTGATGTTATCGATGAAATCTTAGAAGAAGATTTCGATGATCTTTTTGATGAAGGTAGTTAAATCCTTTACTCCATCGAAGGAACAATCCTGGAAGAATAACTCTTTAGTGAATTCGATGAATTCATGGAAATAACCACCAATGAAAACTCTGAATCCGAATCCGACACCAAAGAACCGCCATTCAAAAAAATCACCTTTAACACCGATTATAAGATCAAAACATCTCTTGAAGAACATCATACGGATCTTGAACTCAAACCTCTTCCAGTTAACTAAGAATATGCATTCTTGGAAGAACCCTATTTTCTTTTTGTAATCATATCATCTTAGCAATCTGAAGAAAATAAAAACAAACTCATTTCCGTCCTTAAAAGCCACAAGCAAGCCTTTGCTTGGAAAATCATAGACATTCTTAGAATCTGTCCATCTTTCTGTAAACATAAAATTAAACTCCTGGAAGACAAAAAGCCAGTTGTTAAAAAACAAAGACGATTAAACCTGAATATGCAAAAAGTTGTTAAAAAGGAAATAGTTAAACTTCTCGACACTGGTATCATTTATCCAATAGCCGATAGCCCTTGGGTAAGTCCCATCCACTGTGTACCCAAGAAAGGTGGTATCACAGTTGTTACCAACGAAAAAGATGAACTTGTCCCAACAAGAACTGTTATAGGTTGGCGAGTATGCATCGATTATCGTAAACTTAATGAAGCAACCGTAAAAGACCATTTTCCATTGACATTCATGGATCAAATGTTAGAAAGACTCACAGGAAATAAATACTTCTATTTCCTCAATGGTTTTCTGGATACATTCAAATACTAATCGATCTTATGGATCAAGAAAAAACAACATTCACGTGCCCTTTCAGAACATACGCTTATTGGAGAATACCTTTCGGTTTATGTAATGTTCCCGCTACTTTTTAAAGGTGCATGTTAGCTATCTTTCATGATATGATTGAAGAATCTATCGAAGTATTCATGGATGATTTCTCTGTCTTTGGAAACTCCTTCGATCATTGCCTAAATAACCATGATAAAATGCTTCCACGTTAAAAAGATGCAAATCTTGTCCTTAACTGGGAAACATGTCACTTTATGGTTAAAAAAGGAATAGTGCTTGGACACAAAGTGTCCGGTGCAGGCCTTAAAGTTGACAAAGCCAAAAATCGGCGTAATCTCTAAACTTCCACCCCATACTAATGTCAAAGGCATTAGAAGTTTTTTTAGGACATGTCGATTTCTACCGACGTTTCATCAAAGACTTCTAAAAAATTACCTGTCCTCTAACTAAGTTTCATGAAAAGATACCCCATTCAAATTCAATGACGAATGTCACAAAGCATTCAATTCCTTAAAATAAAAACTCACATGTACTCCTATGATCGTGAGCCCAAACTGGAATCTTCTATTTGAGCTTATGTGTGATGCAACCAATTTTGGCAGTTGCAGTAGTCTTAGGTCAAAAATATGAAAAACACTTTCACCTCATCTATTTTGCAAGCAAAACTCTCAATACAGCTCAGCAAAAATATACGGTTACTGAAAAGGAACTAATGGCTATAGTCTTCGCATTCGACAAATTCTGACCCTATCTGATATTATCTAAAATGACTGTTTACACCGATCATTCAGCTCTCATACACTTATTTAAAAAACAAGATGCTAAGCCACGTATTATACGTTAGATTATGCTCTTACAAGAATTCGATATAGTAATTAAAAATAAGAAAGGTGCAGAAAATGTTGCTGCCGACCATTTATCTCGGATTGAAAATGATAAGACAAGTGATGACAGTGAAGTCGACGATAACTTTCTTGAAGAAACTCTTATGGAAATAACCACTAATGATACACCATGGTTCGCAAACTTTGCAAACTGTTTGGTGGGTGATGTTATACCTAAAGGGATGACATACCAACAAAAGAAAAAATTATTCTCTGACCTCAAAAACTACTTTTAGGAAGACCCTTACCTTTTCAAAGTATGTTCCGATGGTATGATCAGACGCTGTGTCTCAGGACCAGAAAATCATACCATTCTTGATCAATGTCACCACAAACTTACCAGTGGACATTATGGACCAAACACCATAGCTAAAAAAGTCCTAGACTCAGGCTTTTACTGGCCAACAATCATCAAAGAAGCTCATACTCTTGTTTGTTTTTGCGAAGCATGTCAAAAAACAGGGAATATATCCAAACGTGATGAAATGCCCTTAAACAACATTCAAGTATGCGAAATATTTGACATATGAGGTATTGATTTTATAGGACCATTCCCAAAATCATATAAATTTAAATACATCTTAGTCGCTGTAGATTATGTATCCAAATAGGCTGAAGCTCAAGCTTTACCAACCAACGATGCCAGAGTTGTTATTTTATTCCTGAAAAAACTCTTCTGCCATTTTGGAATGCCCAAAGCTCTCATAAGCGACCAAGGAACTCATTTCTACAACAAAATAATGGAAAAAACTATGAAAAGATATGGAGTTAACCACCATTTCTCTACATCCTATCACCCTTAAACGAGCGGTCAAGTTGAAAACACGAACAAAGCTCTTAAATGAATACTTGAAAAAATGTGAAAGATAATCCTGCTATCTGGTCTAGAAAACTTGATGATGCTCTGTGGGCCTTTCAAACCTCTTACAAAACACCAACATTATCATAATCATTTTCGTGCCCCAACTGCTCTTGATATGGAAGTGCTAATAAAAACATGTTTGATGCCTCTTGCCATAAAGACATAGAATAATAGTTTCACATTTGCTCATGAACTTAAGCAAGAAATGCATGCTTATTTAAAGTATGTTGAATCCCTTGAAAAAGAAATTGACGAACTTAAATTTGATAAGTCAGAATTTTCAAACATGTATGATACACTTTTGTAAGAATGTGTGTCTAATGATGTTATGTGTATTCTATTTAGCATTCAGTTAATCTGATTTTAGATTGCTCATATGAATTGCAATGCTTATATCTTCATAAAGTGAAAGAATGTGAATGTCTTGCACAAAAGCTTTCAAAACAAACTGAATCTGTTAGTAAAGAAGTTAGAAGTGTATACTGAGCTTTTACAAAGTTTTGCTAAATTAGAAAAACACTCGATTTCTCTTGAACTGGCTTTACAACAATGTCAAGAACAAATGAAAAATGACACAGTTTGCAAAGAAAAAGCGTCAAATGTATTTCAAAAAGAACGTGAACAATATTTCAAAATACAAGATTTGAAAGCTCAATTGCAAGACAAGAACATTGCTATAAGTGAGTTAAAGAAACTCATTGAGAAATGCAAAGGAAAGTCTGTGGAAACTAAGTTTGATAAACCATCTGTTGTTCGACAACCAAATGCTCAAAGGATTCCAAAACCATCCTGTTTTGGGCAAACGACTCACTTTTCATACTCTCTGTGAGAGAAAAAGTTTTTTAAGACAAAGCAGTTTCCCAAAACTAATGTGTCAGAGGGTTTATCAAAACCAGTCACTACACAAATTTTACCTCAAACAGCAAGACAAGTTGTAAGAAACACAAATGTGATTAAACCAGGAATGTATCAAATTGACACTAGGACAACACAAACTAGAGCACCTCAGTTGCCTCAGACTTCTAGGAATACTAATCCTCGCGTGTCTACCTCTACAGGAGTAATTCACATAACTAATGTTAGCAGACCACAACTTAGGAGCACTCAAATGAAAGATAAGGTCGTGCCAAACAATAGGCAAGTGAAGTATAAGAATACTGAAGTAGAAGACAACCCTAGGATTTCTAGTTTTTCTAATAAAATAAAGTTTGTAACTGCGAGTAATGACAGTTTAAAATCCAGAACATCGAATGTTAATGCTGTTTTGCTACTTGTGGAAAATGTGTGTTTAATTTGAATCATGATGCTTGTGTTTCTAAATATCTGAATGACATGAATGCTAGAACTAAGAAGCCTAAAGTAGTGCTTATTAGTACTAGAAAACCCAAAAGTCAAGCGAACAAATCTGTTGCAACACCCCATAAGAAAACTGTTGCATCAGAATCCACTATTCAAAAATTCAAGAGTTACTATAGGATGCTGTATGAGAAAACTAGTAAGGCATGGAAATGGTGGATAGAACAACAATGCCCATCAGGATATAAATGGGTCCTAAGACAAAAACAAAAACGGGAGCCTAAAGTAGGAATGAGAATGAGAAAAAAGTTAGTTATATAGCAATATATAAATGCATCTAGGATAACATAAGTCCTTGAAACCACAAATACTTTAGGATCCAACTTGTCAGTATTCCCATCATCCTCTAATTCTCTTCAATGGGGTGGGGGGGGGGGGGGGGGGGGGGGGGGGGGGGGGGGGGGGGGGGGGGGGGGGGGGGGGGGGGGGGGGGGGGGGGGGGGGGGGTGGGGGGGGGGTGGGGGGGGGGGGGGGGGGGGGGGGGGGGGGGGGGGGGGGGGTGGGGGGGGGCGGGGGGGGGGGGGGGGGGGGGGGGGGGGTGTTCAACTCATGTTGACTCTGGATTCAGAAAGCACATGATGGGCAATCTAACGATGCTGTGCAATTTTGTTAAAAAATATCTGGGTACCGTTCATTTTGGCAATGATCAATTTGCTCCAATTCTTGGTTATGGAGATTTGGTTTAAGGAAATATCACTATCAACAGGGTTTATTATGTCGAAGGCCTCAATCACAATCTTTTCTCGGTTGGTCAATTTTGTGATACGGATTTGGAGGTTGCTTTCTGGAAATCTATGTGTTTCGTTAGAGATTTTCAGGGAAATAATTTACTAACCGGTAACCGTAGATATGATCTCTATATAATTTCCCTTCAAGAAACAACTTCATCAACTCCAATCTGTCTCATGGCTAAAGCCTCACCAACTCAAGCATGGTTATGGCATTAAAGACTTTCTCATCTTAACTTCGACTACATCAACTTGCTTTCAAAGAAGGATGTCATGATTAGTTTACAAAAACTGAAATATGTCAAGGATCAACTATGTTCCTCTTATGAAGTGAGTAAAGCAAAAAGAAGTTCATTCAAGACAAAGACTGTTCTAAGTTCAAAAGGAAGGTTAAATTTACTTCATATGGACTTATGTGGTCCAATGCAGTTTGCTAGCATAAATGGGAAGAAATATATTCTGGTAATTTGTAACGAACTATCAGATTACTTGGACTCATATCAAGATCAAGATGAAACACCAAAAGTTCTAAAAGATTTCCTCACAATGATTCAACGGAATCTTCAAGCCTCAGTAATTTTTGTTCGAACTGACAGAGGCACAGAGTTCTTAAACAAGACACTCCATGCATTCTTCAAAGAAGAAGGAATTGAGCATCAAACTTCCACTCCTCGAACACCTGAACAGAACGGCGTTGTCGAAAGACAAAACCGTACTCTGGTTGAGGCTGCTCGAACGATGCTTTCAGCTTCTAAACTTCCTTTGTTCTTTTGGGCTGAAGCAATTGCAACCGCATGCTATACTCAAAACAGATCTATCATCATCCTGACACATGAGAAAACGGCATATCACATCATCAATGACAGGAAACCTTTAATTAAACACCTTCACATTTTTTGTTGCACTTGTTACCTAACCAGAGATGGTGAAAATCTAGATAAGATGAAAGAAAAAGGGGATCCGTGCATTCTGGTGGGATACTCCACTCAGTCTAAGGGATATCGTGTTTACAACAAGAGAACCCGATTGATAACATATCAGATTTGATGAGATCAAAGAGATGACAGAGACGTCTGTTGCTAATGACACTTCAGGCCTCGTTCCCCAACGACAAAAGGCATCAGATTATGACAACTCTGGCCCCGTCCCCCAACTACAAAATGTTTCTCCTACAGCTGATACAAAAGTTCCGTCACAACAAGAGTTGGATCTTCTTTTCGGTCCTTTGTACGATGAATTTTTCACTACAGGTACTTCAAGTGTCAACAATTCTTCTTCTCCCACCGACAATTCTAAACAACAAGACACACCACCTACAATGAATATTCAATCTTCAACAGAACCAACAAATGTTAATGCTGAGGAAAACAACGATAATCAAGCAGAAGATACACAGTTCCATCAAGATGAATTTATCAATCCTTTCTGTACACCGGTACGAGAAATTGCTGAGTCTTCCTCACGCAATATTGATAATTCAAATATGCATACCTTCTATCAACCACACGATTCCGAATACCGATGGACAAAAGATCACCCGCTAGAACAAGTTCGTGGAAATCCATCCAAGCCAGTGCAAACAAGACGACAACTTGCAACAGATCCTGAAATGTGTATGTTCGCACTCACCGTGAGTACTGCTGAACCAAAAACCATTAAGGAAGCAATGGCTGATTCTGCATGGATAGAGGCAATGCAGGAAGAGCTTCATCAGTTTGACAGACTACAAGTCTGGGAACTCGTTGACAAACCCTTTGGCAAGAACGTAATCAAGCTAAAGTGGTTATGGAAGAACAAAAAGGATGAAGACCAAACTGTAATTCGCAATAAGGCACGACTTGTAGCTAAGGGATATGCTCAGGAAGAGGGTATTGATTTTGAGGAATCATTTGCTCCAGTTGCTCGCTTGGAAGCTGTTCGGATTTTCGTCGCCTACGCTGCACACAAGTCTTTTCCAATCTACCAGATGGACGTTAAAACGACATTTCTTAATGGTCCACTAAAGGAGGAGGTTTATGTTGCACAACCAGATGGGTTCGTTGATCCTGATCATCCAGAGAAAGTTTACCGTCTAAGGAAAGCTCTATATGGATTAAAACAAGCTCCGAGAGCCTGGTATGATGAACTCTCAAATTTCCTGATGTCCAAAGGTTTTACTAAAGGTACCATTGACCCTACTCTATTCATGATAAGATACGGGGAGGACATTCTACTTGTGCAAATTTACGTCGATGACATTATTTTTGGGTCTACAAACCCTAAAATTTCTAAAAGATTTGAAAAATTAATGCATAGTAAATTTGAGATGTCCTTAATGGGGGAAATGAAATTCTTTTTAGGACTTCAGATCCACCAATCCCCAAGAGGTATCTTTATCAATCAGGCCAAGTACGCTTTAGAAATACTTAAAAAACATGGTATGGAAAAATGTGATACCGTTGGTACACAAATGGCTACCAAACCTAAACTGGATGCAGACTTGAGTGGAAAACTCGTAGACCAAACTGACTATCGTATTAAAATTGGGTCACTCATGTATCTGACATCTAGTAGACCAAACATAGTGCAAGCAGTATGTTATTGTGCACATTATCAAGCACGGCCAACTGAAAAACACCTCAAAGAGGTTAAAAGGATCTTTCGATACTTAAGGGGTACCATTAGCATAGGACTCTGGTATCCGAAAGATTCTGGCTTTGAACTAAGAGCTTTTTCGGATGCCGACCATGCCAGATGTCTTGATATGTGGTATGTGTTTAATTACACATACCTTTTACCTTTAAAAATGAGCTAAAATAACCAAAAACGGACTTAAAATACCAAAAATATGCTTGTTTTGCTAATTGTGTTGTGCAGGAATGGATATCTAAGAAAAGGACGAAAAACGAAGCCAAAACGACAAAACCGGACACGGAATGGAAAAGCGTGGAAAAGACAAAGTCAAGTCAAAGCCCAAGTTTGAAAAAAGTCAACCAAAGTCAACCCCGACAAATCCAAAGTCAAAAAGTGAAGAAAAATAAGTTTAGGGACTAAAACTGCCAAGTCCCTAAACTTATTCAATGAAGGTTATAAGGAAAAACTTGTGAGGGATCAAAACTGCCAAATGCCCAAAGTATTAACCACAAGGGCCATTTCTGCCAAGGCTCCAAAGTTATAACTCGCAAGGACCATGGGTGTAA
The DNA here is from genome assembly GCA_026074375.1 of Tanacetum coccineum. Lineage (NCBI taxonomy): Eukaryota > Viridiplantae > Streptophyta > Magnoliopsida > Asterales > Asteraceae > Tanacetum > Tanacetum coccineum. Next base: position 16,518 of record BQNB010146582.1, read on the forward strand.
TAACCCTTATAACTCTCAAGGGGTGTTTCTGCCAAATC